>JAPZIH010000873.1:49069-87224 GCA_027410445.1 Discoglossus pictus | reverse complement strand
CTATATATATATATATACATAGAGATAGAGAGAGACAGCTATATATATATATATATATATATATATATATATATACATAGAGAGAGAGAGAGACAGCTATATATATATATATATATATATATATATATATATATACATAGAGAGAGATAGAGAGACAGCTATATATATACATAGAGAGAGACAGCTATATATATATATATACATAGAGAGAGAGAGAGACAGCTATATTTATATATACATAGAGATAGAGAGAGACAGCTATATATATATATACTTAGAGAGAGAGAGAGACAGCTATATATATATATATATATATATACATAGAGAGAGAGAGAGGCAGCTATATATATATACATAGAGATAGAGAGAGACAGCTATATATGTATATACATAGAGAGAGAGAGAGAGACAGCTATATATATATATATACAAAGAGAGAGAGAGACAGCTATATATATATATATACATAGAAAGAGAGAGACAGCTATATATATATATATATATATATATATATACATAGAGAGAGAGAGACAGCTATATATATATATATATATATATATACATGGAGAGAGAGAGACAGCTATATATATATATATACTAGCGACTTGCCCGTCAAAAAATGACGGCAATGAGATGTGTATGTTTGGAAAGTTGTTTAGTTATTAATATATATATGTGACAGTTGTATTGTGATATTAAAACATGTTTAGTTTTGTAAAATGTTCTCTTGGTGAACAATAATTCTTAAGCATTTTGTATTAACATTTGAATGTAAGAATAGTGGAACTTGAAATTAATCATTATTGTAAACTTTAGGCAATGGTTTCTTAACATGCAATTTGTATGTGAAGAATTGTTAACTTCAATATACATGAAATCCCAAGGAAAGCAAACAGTAAAAAGGCTTATTGAAACATACACAATTTTAACCTGAACTTTGTAATATATGTAAGTTAGAAACTTGAAAGTATATTTTTTGAAACTTTAACTTTATTATTTGTGTAACTTTGGAACTTGACAAAAGATTTTTATAACTTTGAACATTATAAACAGTAACATAGTGAATACATTTTTTAACATAATTCTGTATTAAAAGCATTAACATTTGAATGTAAAAACAGTTTAACTTTAAACTAATCAGTATTGTAAACTTGAGGTAATGGTTTTTTAACATGCAATTTCTATCTGAAGATTTTTTTAACTTCAATATTATACATTTAATCCCGAGGAAAACAAACAGTAAAAAACCCTCCTTGAAACGTACCCAATTTTAACATGAACTTTGTAATATATTTAAGTAAGAAACTTGACATAATATTTTTTTAAACTTCAAGTTACTTATATGTGTAACTTTGGAACTGTAAAAAACATTTTTACAACTTGAAACATTATAAACAGTAACATAGTGAATGAATATTTTAACATAATTTTGTATTAAAAGTATTAACATTTGAACGTAAAAACAGTTTAACTTTAAAGTAATAAATATTGTAAACTTGAGGCAATGGTTTTTTAAAATGCAATTTCTATCTGAATAATTGTTATCTTCAATATACATTGAATGCAGAGGAAGGAAAACAGTAAAAACTCTCTTTAAAATGTACCCAATGAAGTAAATTCCTTCCTGACCACATTAACTGTCGATAAACCTTAATATAGGGAGTAATCTTAACATAACAGACAATATTTACATTTTGTCTTAAAACGTGGTTGATCTCTTAACATGAACTTTGTAATATGTTGAAGTAAAGAACTTGAAAGTATCTTTTTTTAAACTTGAAGTTTCTTATCTGTCTAAGTAATGAACTTGAAAATATTGTTTTCAAACTTGTAACATTAGAAACAGTAACATAGTTAATTAACATTTTAACATAATTTGTATAAATAATGCAAGGCAAGTGTTTTGTGAGGCGAATCATCCATAAACAGTACTTTCATTAATTATGACTGAATTGTTTATTGTTTAGTATTTTTGAATGATTTTAAATTTGTTTTGCTTGTGTTTTAGGAAACGACTCCGGGAGGTTCAGTAGCGTCGGGGAGGTCTGCCAGTGCAGACCTCCGTTAGTTTTTTTTCTTTTTTTTTTTTAGAGCGCGAATGGTTCCGCGGCCCAGCCGGGGCTGAAGGAGAGAAGGCCGGGGACATCGCGGGTAGGTAAGTGAAATGTATATTTAGATGTTTATTTGTGTATTTTATTTATTGTTTATATATTGTATTCATGTATTCATGTATTGTGTTTTTTTTTTAACAGGGCCGCGCCGGAAGAGCTAAACAGTGACTGGACATGCTGTAAAGGTGAGTTGAATATTTAGAATGTATAGAATGTTTATTTATTTGATGTTAATGTTTTGTACTAATTTTTATTTTTTGTTTGACCCATAGGTTAGTGATCTGAAGCAACATCTTAAAGGTAAGTGGTCTTAATTTATTGATTTTAGCTTAGAATTAGGGTCTGTGTATGTAGTTAGGACTGTAATTATTTTATTTTACTTTAGAATAATGGTCTGTGTATGTAGTTAGGATTTTTTGTATATTAGATAGATAGGGGGATGTATTTGATATAGTTAGGATTTATTTTAAATTAAATAGATTGTATGTTAGATAGATAGGGGGTATTTGATTAGGACTATATGTAATATATTATATGTAATATATTATATGTAATATATTATATTTAATATATTATATGTAATGTATGTAATGTCATGTATTGTATGTAATGTATGTAATGTATTATATGTAATATATTATATGTAATATATTATATTTAATATATTATATGTAATGTCATGTATTGTATGTAATGTATGTAATGTATTATATGTATGTATTGTATTGTGTTTATCTGTCTTTCCTTTTCAGGTGTGTAATTTTTTTATTTTCTGTAGTGGGGGGTGGGGTTGTAATGTATTTTTTTGTTTTCTGTAGTGGGGGGTGGGGTTGTAATTGTTTTTTTTTTTCTGTACTGTAGGTTTTTTTGTTTTTTGTACTGTAGGTTTTTTGTTTTCTGTGCTGTAGGTTTTTTATTTTTTGTAATTAGAGTGGTGGGAAGGTTTATTAGGGGGTAGGTAGTGTAGGTAGGTAGTGTAAGTGTTAATAGATTAGTGTAGAGGGGGGTTAGTTTAGATTAAATGGTTTATTGGGGGTTATAGTGTAGTGTTTGTAGTTAGTGTCATGATGGTCCTTGAGGACCATCATGGCACTTATGTGGTTAATGTTGGGTTGTAACAGGCCCATAATGGTAATAATATACCCTTATGGGACTGATGGGGTTAAATAGAGCCTTATGGTGGTCTGGATTGACCATCATGAGTTAATGGGTTAATTTAGACCTTATGGTGGTCTGGATTGAGCATCATGAGTTAATGGGTTAATTAGAGCCTTATGGTGGTCTGGATTGACCACCATGAGTTAATGGGTTAAATAGAGCCTTATGGTGGTCTGGATTGACCATCATGAGTTAATGGGTTAATTTAGGCCTTATGGTGGTCTGGATTGACCATCATGAGTTAATGGGTTAATTAGAGCCTTATGGTGGTCTGGATTGACCACCATGAGTTAATGGGTTAAATAGAGCCTTATGGTGGTCTGGATTGACCATCATGAGTTAATGGGTTAATTTAGGCCTTATGGTGGTCTGTATTGACCACCATGAGTTAATGGGTTAATTAGAGCCTTATGGTGGTCTGGATTGACCACCATGAGTTAATGGGGTAATTATAGTTGCCTGGGGTTAATATTTTTAGTGCGAGTCCTTTCAGGACCTTTACGGTCCTTTGAGGACCCGCGAGGCGGGAAATTTAAAATTGAATTGCAGCAGGGTCACGATCGGTGCCGATCGGGGCCCCCCGCTGCAGGGGGTTTATGTGGGGACACTTCGGGGGTCCCGATGGGGACCCCCAGCATAGAGGGGGGTTAATTTTAAGTGCCGCGGCCGGGATTGGGTAATAGTGTGCCGCGGTCCCTTTAAGGAGCCGCGGCGGGGAATTTAAAAGTTTTAAATGCAGCGGGGGGCCTGATCTATGCAGATCGGGCCCCCCCCTGCAATGGGTTTATGTGGGGACACTTCGGACCCCCAGCATAGAGGGGGGTTAATTTTAAGTGCCGCGGCCGGGATTGGGTAATAGTGTGCCGCGGTCCCTTTAAGGAGCCGCGGCGGGGAATTTAAAAGTTTTAAATGCAGCGGGGGGCCTGATCTATGCAGATCGGGGCCCCCCCCTGCAATGGGTTTATGTGGGGACACTTCGGGGGTCCCGATGGGGACCCCCAGCATAGAGGGGGGTTAATTTTAAGTGCCGCGGCCGGGATTGGGTAATAGTGTGCCGCGGTCCCTTTAAGGAGCCGCGGCGGGGAATTTAAAAGTTTTAAATGCAGCGGGGGGCCTGATCTATGCAGATCGGGGACCCCCGCTGCAAGGGGTTAATGTGGGGGTGCTGCAGGGGTCCCGATAGAGACCCCTGCAGCATGGGGATGTGTATAGGGTGCAGGGGGGAGCCTCACACTGCTGTCTCGGGCTGTTCCGAGGCAGCACGTAGAGGCTTTCGGATCCCTTGCGTGGACTTTTTGTCCACGTAGGGATTCTTACGATATGCGAGACTCGTGCATAGATTTAAGGCTACGTAGCTCTCTCGGAGCCTATTCTCGGCCATTTTCTCGCAGTCATATCGTAAGGCAGGCTGCGAGAGATTCGGTTCTCGCAAACAGCAGGAAAACTGCCTTTTGCGAGCACCGAGAGAACTACGAGGGAGAATTTAATAGGGCCCTTTGTTTGTGGATAGATATTTACCACTGCAAAACTTCTTTGCTGAAAAAAAAATTGATGTGGTTATTGAGCTATGTATTGCATAGTAGCAATTTAAATAAAATAAGGGAGATAGTAAATTAATTATTTTATTTTTCTGTTGACACAGATGCAACTGAAAGCAGTTTCTTTAGTTTTATACTTTAGTACTTATTATAGTTTACCTTGGTTGAAGTGTGATTTAAATCCGAATGTTTGTTGGTCCTCGTTTCAAAATCGTTGTCCGATGGTGTGGTCCTCTGTTGGAAGTCCTCGTCCGATGGTGTGGTCCTGTGGCGATAGCCCCTGTCCGATATTGTGGTCCTGTGGCGATAGCCCTCGTCCGATGGTGTGGTCCTGTGGCGATAGCCCTCGTCTGATGGTGTGGTCCTGTGGCGATAGCCCCTGTCCGATATTGTGGTCCTGTGGCGATATCCCTCGTCCGATGTTGTGGTCCGTTGGTGAAAGTCCTCGTCCGATGGTCTGGTCCTGTGTGGAAATTCCTCGTCTGCTGGTCTGGTCCGAGTCCTCGTCCGATGGTCCGGTCCTGTGGAAAAAGTCCTCGTCCGATTGTCTTCACGCAGTATCTGTTGTAATATAAAATAGAAAATGTAGTTCGAGTGAAATGTCTTTTAAATAAGTAAAAAATGGGATCTAAATAGTACTTTCGTCGATGTTACACCAGATAGGCTACACAAAATGGACCCTAAAGTCTCTCCTGAGTGCTTTAGAGGCTGCACCACAGGGGGTTCCTTCCGCCATATTTGGTGGGATTGCCCGATGGCCCAAGCAATGTGGACAAAAGTGGCCGATCTGGTCTCTAAGACATTGAACACGAAAATACTACCCAATATGGGACTATGTCTACTGGGGCTACCGGTACAAAATTTACGAGTACACCAGAATAAATGGCTTCAATTTGTTATGCTGGCAGCAAAGAGCTGTTTGGCCGGGAACTGGCGGAAAAAATCGCTGGATATCCACTCGGTTATTCACAAAATTAACTTTATTATGACTTATGAACATATGACGGCTACACTAAACGATGCAGTGGATATTTATAAAGAAATATGGGGTGACTGGAGCGGGACGGAACACTCATTCCAGATACATTGATAGTAGAGCTCTGTTCATGGGGGGGGAGGCTGTCAGGTGCTGGAGCGGTCCGGGACAGTGCTCTCCATGGTTCCTCCTTAGAGGACGCTGCAGGCGTGGAAGGTCGATAAGGTAATAAGTATAAACTACATAATGAAGTTGTGAAAGGCACATGTTAATTTATGATAAGTTTTATTTTAGTTATGTTGATATAAATCAAACGACCAGAGCAGGTTTTCTAACGGATGTTAGACATATTTAGTGCACTGATTTGCGGATAAATTATCTAACCAGCTCTAGGTTGTTTTCATAGAATGTTTCAATAATAGAAAAAGGAAAATGGAAGTGGTTGACACACAGTGACATATATATTTTGTTAAAGGCAAATGGGAAAGTGTAATAAGATTACCATCGAGCATGGGGGACCTGCGTGTCACTCCTTGTTTACAAAAGTGCTTGTCCTATGTTTGTGTCAATAAAAAATTTTGAGAAATAAGTAAAAAATGTATGAATTTTGCTGTATTGTATCAGTTATGGTTATTTTTTTGAAATATTTTTTTTTTACTTTCTGTACAATCCCAAGAGTTTTGTTATTCTTATTTAAGGTTCTTAGTAAGGCTTGTGGGTTGTGATATATTAAATAAGAATATGAATTTATTTTGCTATGTGTTTATGTTAGTTTTTGTACAATCCTGTTTTGTGCACACCACTTGTGGTATACTTATTTAACCTTTATTTGGATGGTTATAGTTAGTGAAACATGAAATAATATAATTAATGTAGTTTGCTATGTGTTTGTGTTAGTTTTTGACAATCCTGTTTGGTGCGCATCACTTGTGCAAAACTTATTTCTTCTTGATTGTACTGGTTATAGGTTGTTAAACATTAAAGAAGAATGTTAATATAGTTTGCTATGAGTTTGTGTGCTTTTTTATACAATGCTATTAGGTGCACAACACTTTGGTTATTCTTATTTTTGCTTCTTTGTAAGGCTTATAGGTTGTTAAACATTTAATAAGAAATTCTGTTTTGTGTGTAGCAGTTTGTGTCTCATTCAATTGCGATTTGGCTAATTGAATCGTGCCCTAAATAAGCACATAGCATATTATTTAAAATCAGTTTGTAGTCATTGAAAAACTGTATTTTTGATATTTTTTTATTAACTAAAACCTTAGTTTTAAGAAATTGTTATGTTGTTATTTAGAGCCCTATTCAATTGGGCAAATTGCAATTGAATGAGGTCCTTTGTGTGTACCATATGTTGCATAGTTTGGCCCTCATTCAATTGCATTTTTTACAATGTAATAGTACTCTAAGGGCCTCATTCAATTGCGATTTGGCCAATTGAATAGGGCTCTAAATAAGCACATAGCATATTTTTTTTACAGAATTTTTTAGTTAGTGAAGACCTTGCTTTTGGATAGATGTTCACTAACTAAAAACTTATTTAAAAAAAATATGCTATGTGCTTATTTAGAGCCTTATTCAATTGGTCAAGTTGCAATTGAATGAGGCCCTTAGGCCGTAATTGAATTGCAATGTAGAAAATTGAATAGGGTTGTAAATAAGCACATCACATATATTTGTTAAAATAGAATAAGGGCCTAAAAGTGCTTATTTATAGCCATATTTAATTGTCCAAAATAGCAATTGAATGAGGGCCTTTGGTTACTGCATTTGTTATATTGTGAGCTCGTCATTCAATTGTGTTTTGTCCAATGGAATAGAGCTCAATATCAGCACAGAGCATATTTTTTTACGGAATTTTGTATTTAGTGAACTTGTATCCAAAAGCAACGTGTTCACAAAAGAAAAATTTCCTTTAAAAAATATGCTCTGTGCTTATATAGAGCCCTATTAAAATGGGCAAATCACATTTGAGTGAGGCCCTTGGCCATTAAAGACATATAGGTCCTCATTGAATTGCAATTTTGCCAATTGAAGAGGGCTCTATATAATCACATAACATATTTATTGAGCAAAGTTTTTAGTTATTGAAAACCTTGATTGTGGTTAGAAGTTCAGTAACTAAAAAGTTCTGTATAAAAAATATGTTATGTGCTTATATAGAGCCCTATTCAATTGAGGAAGTCGCAATTGAATAAGGCTCATGGTTCTTTCTTGTTTATACTTAATACTTTACCTTGATTGAAGTTTTGAATGACAGACGGTCCCCTCCTGCCAATCTTAATCCGCCGGTCTTCTTGTAGTGTCTGTTTGAAAAAGAAAGTGAAATAGTTATTTGTATATTTATAATTTGTCATCTAGCAAAGCATGGCCTTTTGAGCATGTAATGTCTTGTAGTATCTTACCTCTTCTTCTTTGTTGGTGTTCTTTAAAAGGGATTGTGCTTCACAGTGCACAGTGCAAATTGTTGAGAGACGCTGTTGATGCAGAGTCTGTTTGAATATTAAAAGAAATAAAAAGATTCAGCTTTATATGATCTATTGAATTGCAGTAAATTAATTCAATTAACCTTATTTTTTGTTGGGGGCTACACACATATGTCACATACATGAAGCACATTACATAGTTTAATGTAATTATTTTGTGTACGTGTGACATATCAGTATACATGAGTCAAATTTAAATGGTTAAATTAACCTTATATTTTTTTTTCCAACACACATAAATGTCTGTGTGTGAGATGTAACTATAGATGATACACATATATGCGCGTGTGACATATCAGTATACATGAGATATAATGTCATTTAAATGTAGTTGTTTACTGATTTTGTTGTAAGCTAATTTTGTTGCATTGGCAATACACATAAATGTGCGTGTCACATGTCACTATACATTATAGACATATATGTCGGTGTCAGATGTCACTATGAAGGGGCAATACACAGAAATGTGCGTGTCACATGTCACTATACATTATACACATATACGTGCGTGTCACATGTCACTATGAAGGGGCAATACACAGAAATGTTCGTGTCACATGTCACTATACATTATAGACATATATGTCCGTGTCACATGTCACTATACATTATAGACATATATGTGCGTGTCACATGTCACTATACATTATAGACATATATGTGCGTGTCAGATGTCACTATACATAAAGCTCTGTTTAATATTAAATTATGTTTTTTTGTTGTTTTGTTAAATGAAGCGTATTTTTTTTGTGAGCCTATACACATAAATGTGCCATACATGATGACTACATAAATCCTATTTTTTTTTTTTATTTGTTTGACCTGTCCTGATAATAAAATGTAATATATTATAGCTTACCTCTCAGTTGTAATTTGCACAATGCAAAGTAGTAAATTAGTAAAGAATTGTCTTCTCAAGTAAAAGCAGCAGTTATCTCAGAAGTCACTCCGTTCATCACCTGAGGAGAAATGTATTTTTTAGTTGGAAATAGGCAGTATTTATAAACTTGTAGAAAGTTCTGGAAAGTGAGACCGTTAGAACGCAATACGCATGCGCTATTTGCGTTCCAGCTTACAATTTGCGTTCCATCAGCCATTTTAGGCGTATTACTGTTCAAAATGGTGTTTAATATGATTGTGATACGTTCCGCATAGTATGTGTTTCATTATTGCGAGTAAGTGTAGTGTAGTTACGTCTGAAGCCTCGTTTTCGTTTTGTTCGTCTGCCATTTTTTCTCTCGCTTAGCGATGGTATTAGTGTCTAAAGTGTTTTATTTTGATTTAAATGTAGGTGTAACTTGTTTTTTTGAGGTGCTGGATGGTTCCTCTTGCTGTAGGTACGCTTTTTATGTGTTTGTTGTGTGTCTTTCTTAAGTTTTAAATGTTTGTATGTCGGCGTGTTGCGTCCAATGTTTGCGAAGTCATAATGTGTGGTAACGTGTCTCGTATGGTGTTTGCGTGTGTAGCCTCGTTTTCGTTTTATTCGTCGGCCATTTTTTGTGTCGCTTAACAAACTATTTAGTGTCTAAACTCTTTTATTTTGAGTGCAATTAAGTTGTAAGTTGCATTTTTGAGGTCCTGGGTGCTCCCTCTTGGTGTAGGTAAGGTTTTTATGTATGTGCTGTGTGTATGTATTGTGTTTTTAATTTTGTAATGTTCGCGAGTTGCGTCCGAGTGTTGCGAGGCCGTAATGTGTGTGAACGTGTGTCGTATGTGTTGCGACGTAAACTTTTTTTGAAATTTTGCAAGGGTCGCAGTTGCTGCAACTGAAGACCTCGCTTTGCGAGGTCCTCAGGTGCTGGCATGGAGCGCCTGTGGCGCTCCAAGCCAGCAACTGAGGCCCTCGCTTCGCGAGGGTCCTCAGTTGCTGGCAAGGAGCGCCTTCGGCTCTCCATGCCAGCAACTGAGAACCTGGCACAGTGCCCTCGCTACGCGAGCCGCGGCCCTCGCTTCGCGAGCCCGCAGCGTTAGCAACAACTCGTACGCTCACAACTATATATGTGATCCTATTACTGGGGAAAAATTTAAAATAAAAGAATTCATGAATTGCTGTTCCACGGCGGTTATCTATGTGGCCACCTGTGTTTGCAGAAAGATCTATGTAGGAAAAACGAGGCGCCAGTTGCGCCGTAGGATTGGCGAACATATTTATAGTATCAAGAACGCATTGGATACACCAATTGCCCGCCATGTCAAATATTGTCACAACAATAAAAGTGAAGTCTTATCTTTTTGTGCAATAGACCAGGTCCATATAGGCCCAAGACAGGGAGATTTGGAGAAAAAATTATTACAATGTGAGGCACGCTGGATATACCAATTGAAGGCCCAAGTACCCAATGGACTCAATGAGGGGTTCACTTTCATGCCTTTCATTTAGTACTTGGTTCTCTTCTCTTTTTATGATATGTGTTATTTTGTCTATCTATGCTGGGCCTTCTCCTGTCACATAGACACGGCACTCTTTATCTCCCATTATTTCTAATCCCATCTTCCCTTGTTTTTCACATTTGTATATATTCACTCCAGTGAGTATAAATTTCTCATTACCAGCTCCTCACTTCCATGTTCATCCTTTATGGATGGACCTTAAGTGCATTAGCACTCATTATTTTAGTCTATTGATACAATCATAAACTATTATAGGTGTCTGTCACATTGGTTATCACATAGTTTAGAGTCCCTGAGTACTCTTCCACTATTTCTGTGTTCACACCCCTGTATGATTAATATTTACAGATCACTAGTCTCCTGATATAGACTTTGTTTCTTGGTTCATATTTTTTAGTTATATAATGGGGTCATTTCCTCCTTTATATAACGGTCTCCTACACATGGCAATTTTTTGCTCACGTTCTGATTTTTATCCTGCCTTTTTGGGCAGTCTTTCACTGTATAGATGTAGTAGCTATTACACTACTCATCTGTATTTTTTCCCCTTTAGCCTACCACAAGTTCTTTATGCTCCTTTAAATGGTCTATACATAGATACCTACAATAAGTGCATTAGGGCACATATCTATGTCGTTCCTACTCTTTTGTATGTATATCGCAATTGCCCCTTGTATATATTGTATATATTATCTGTAATATCTCCATTATTTTCCAGGCCCGTTATGGGCAATATATTCACTATTTTCATGTTGCCTAGGTGACAGCTCCCTATATAAAGCTCTTGGAGACAGCGTTATACAATTTCCCTTTGACAAAGACGTGGTACGTCGAAACGCGTCAGTCTCCTAGCAACAACGCTGCGCACGTCATTACGTCAGACGTGTGCATGCGCGTTGCAAACCTGGCGGTCGAGCTCTCTAGGAACCGCGAATTTGTTACAATTACGGCCTAGTTTAAAGCCCCTTATACCCCATTAGTAGCATATTATGTCTGCAAATATCTGATATCACCTTTATTACCCTAACAGTTGGGGAACAACCTCTACCTTGTATATACAGCTTTAGGCACTTTTTGTGCCATACCATAGTCAGATGTCAATAAGTGTATATAGACACAGCTTGGATTCTATGCTGTGTAACATATAGCTGTTGCAACGACTTTGTCTGTATTTCAGGTTGAGCTCCCTTTAAGTTTGACTCATTTAGGTACTAATTTTCGGTACCTTAATTTACAGTACCAAAGGGGTGTCAGTAAGACATACAGTGACCTATATCTCACTTTTATGCAAATATATTGCTCTGTCGAATGTACCCTCTAGACATTTGGAGGACATTTATTTAGGCACAAGGGTGCTTTATATATATACCATTTATTAATCTATAGGGCTTTTTTGCCTTTGTATTTCCTTGTAATTATTTTGGCTCGCCCGCTATGTGTGAATAATAATACCCACTCACTTAAGAGTTATACACTGCACAATACCAGTGCTTCAGGGTTCCTTACTATTCCTTACATTTGCCCTTTTTTATTACCTGTGTTAGTATTTTAAACATTCCCTGTTTTTAAAGACGCCGCTGTCATTTATTTAATAAAATTACCTTTATTTTTGTATATATTTATCCCACTATTTTTGTATACATTACCTTAAGCCGGAAAAACAGAGACAGAGACGTAGTAGTTGGACAAGCACAGACGTGGTAGTACAACGGACTGTTACTGCAGACGGAAAATCCTTAGAATGCGCATAACACATGCAATATAGCCGACATTTTACAACAATCTACACACGAACGCATCTGAAATAGCGGATTTCCCGCCAAAACGAACGCTTCTGTCTCGCGCACGCAGCCTATATATAGGGCACACTTGGCACAGTGCTGACACTTTCTCCTCAGGTGATGACAGTCTAACTAGACATTGTCAAGTGCCGGAAAAGCCAAAGAGATTGTTAGCTCTTCAGGATATTGATTGATGGATAGTTATTATAAAAAAGGTACAGTATATTAATTAATTTAGTCATTAATAATTACTAATAATAAAATAAAAACAATTACATTAATACATTTTGCAATACCTGTACGTAGTAATCATTAACCATTGGCATACAAAAATGTCAATAAACACAAAAGCGCACCTTGCAACCAATGCAAACTATAAGCATACCACGCACGCAATAAGCACCGAAGGCTCGCAATGAGCACCGAAGGTCATCACGGTAAAAAACGAGCAAAATTATATCTAAAACAGCATTTCCAGCTTCACAATTTTATTGACCGTCATTTTTAGACGGGCAAGTTGCTAGTAATAATAATAATAATAATAACTAAAGGATTTAAATAGATTTTAAGACACAAACACCAGATTGATAGTAAATAATTACAATGGTGAAGGTCTATAATCTGTTTATCTCTATCTGTAGGACCTTTAGATGTGAAGCCTCCAGTTGTCTCCAAGGTTGAACAAGAAGATCTGAATATAAGAGATCAGCAGGTGAAGGAGGAGGAGAGTCCTGGGGATATCAGGGAAGGTGAGGAAGTAATACACAATAAGAACATTAATAATACATTCTGTAATGTCACACTGTCACCATAACTATATGTTTATTTTATCTTAAAGAGAATTCAAAATGGTCTATACATTGTAATAGCTATTTATCTCTATAGTACATAATTCTGTAGATATGCAGCATTGTTTGTGCAACTCAGTATTGTAATGGATATCTCAGAGAGCTTGATAAGGGTGGGGGGAGGGTCTAGAATTTAGTACTGGCCAATCATTACTAATATCAGTCTATAACTTAATGTCTAACACATGCACGCAGCAAATGTACGGGATAATTCACATTCACATATATAGTTGTCATTGTCCAGAATGCTTACGATGTTGGTCACGCTTTTTGGCCCTCGCGCAGCAATGAGCGCCTCGCATTGTGGGGCAATTTCCTAGTGTAGTTATATTAATGAATTTATTAAATCAGTTTATTGTGTTTTTATACACAAAGATTCTCACATTAGTCATAAACTGATAATGAGTAAAACTATGAGACCTCAGTCTGTATATTTACACCCAGGATCTGTTTCTGTAGATATTTATGTCAGATAGTTGTGTAAATCTGTACAAATCCAGAGGCTTCTCTCTCTTGTGACTAACAGGACCCCAAGATGGAGATCTATATCCTGACTTATATAGTGAGGACGGAGAATATGAGAGAGATGAGAAGTCTATTCACCAGATGGAAACCCATTCAGATCCCTGTACAGGTGAGTGATAATAATAATAACAGTATACAGCAGGGAGCTGGTAAAAAAATACTTCAATAATAATATCACTGAATAGAGAGTTCTACATTAAATAAGTACCAGCCGCCATAATCAGGTGTAAAGCAAACAATCGAAAAATTGGAGAAAAAGACACTTGTGTGTGTATATGTATGTATATACTGTATCCCACTTACCTCACTCCCTATGGACCTTAATGTTAATTTCAATGTAATGTTTTTATTTTAAATTGTATTTTTTTTATTTTAATTTATTTTATTTTTATTATAATTATTTATTTTTAGTAAATTAAGTTTTTATTATTTACATACATTTTTAGTTAGGTGTTAAGATATTATGGATTTTTAAAGGGACCCCCATGGTAGAGGATTCGGGTACTATGGAAGTCCATAGGGACCCCTATGGTAGATGACTAATTTTAGATACCATGGGATCCCTATTGGGGATGGTCAGTGGGGCATTCCAAGTGCCCTCTGAACACTTAGTACAATTTATTTACTAATATAACCTCAGAAAACGTAGTGCCCATTTTATTAACAGCATCTACTATTTTATTCCTATTACTATTTAATCTCCACACACTCAGCATCTGGGTAAGGTCATCCTTTTTCAATGATAATGGATGAAAAGATTAAGCATATAAAAGAGTATTTGTATCGGCATGCTTAATACTCCATTGTGATGTAATTATTCAACTTTATGTAGATATCGTTATTGTCACAACCTACAATGATGATGGAGTATAGAGGATCCTAGTCCTCTTATCTCCTGTAGGTTTTAGACCTAAGATTTGGGTGACTCAGACCAATGGACCTTCTTTGCGGATGCAAGAACATATGTCCCAGCCTAAGGTAGTGTGCGCTGGGAACCCTGGAAGGAAGTCAGAACGATCTCCTCAACCAGCATATGTTCCTGGGTAAATAATACATCTACACACCACGTCTTGATGAAAATTATGAACCACTTTATTTGGAAAACAACATCTTTTAAACAGGCATACATAATTACCAGGAGGAGGCTACCTTTAGTCAGCCCCTAACTGCCTCTGGCCAATCAGGCAGGCTCCCTACATGGACCATGAGACTCCTCCCCAGGTCCACCCACTAGGCGGGGCCAACTAATCCATTTGGGATCTGAATCTCCAGGGGAAAGCACCTTGGTTCTCTTGTGCCCATGCTATGAAGGCTGAGAAGCCTTCAGGCCATCCCATTGTTTCTGGGTGCCTGCCTGTCTGCTCTCCAGCTGTGAGCTTCCCATTGTTAGTTCTCTGCTGGACACTTAGCTAATGGGATTAACAGGCCTTTGGGAACAAAGGAGGTTTTGGCTGTATTCAATGGGCTTCCCCTCTACAATATAATAACATACATTCATATTTACAAATACAACACACAATGTTTCACACACATACAACCAAGACATCCCACCAGGTCCCTCACATGACACCCATTACAATGAGCCTAAACATGGAAGGGATGGGAATATGCTAAGGGATAAACTTATAATACTTTATCCCCTAGACCACAACATAACAATATATCCATAACAAGTGGGCCCCAAATCTTTTCTTCCACAGCAGGAGCCATGCACTTTGTCCAAACCCAGTATGGCCACTGGCTGATTCATGACAGTTATCACGTAATTGATTCAAGATCTCTTTCATATAATCCTCATAACTCATAAACACTAGGGAACATTTCTTATTTGCTGGTGTAATTACCCCAATCTCCCATTTTATTTTCATTAGCACAATTCCTGATAGAAGACTTTGCACACACAGGAAGTTTGTATCTGCACAGTGGGAAAGTGTCAGTAACTACAGTCGTTGCTCTCCGCAGAGCTAATGGGCAGATTGTTAGTTTACAGAAACACTAACAGGCATAAAAAATGACAGCCTGCAGCAGGCAATAATTGCATGTAGAAGTTGCAATATGTAAAGTTTGTGTTTATACAGTATTTGTTTTTTCTTTTAAATAACACTTTGCAAACTATCAGATTTAGTTAAACAAATTACCATAATTGTTGATACTTGGTATGCACCGGATCACACTGCACTCTATATGTATTCAGACATAGTTTTCTTCATTTTCATATGATTACAAAATATGCTGTGTGTTCATAAGGAGTTAAATAACTTACACTAAATAAATAGACAAAGCTAAATAATTTGTGACCTTTTATTAACTGCAAATTGGTCTCAGTGCAGTTTAATTGATTATAATTACTATAATAGGTATACACTAATTAATTATTTCCATATAGAAGAATTTTAAAGCTGTCAGAATTTACTCCTGGTGCTTTTTTTTTTTTTTTCCAACAGATGGATCCGAGATTTGGAGTTACATTGGAGAAGACCACATTTGTAACAAAGTAGAAAAAAACATTTCCATGTTCTGAATGCGGGAAATGTTTCAGTAGGGCCTCAAATCTTTATAAACATAAGATGACTCATACAGGAGAAAAACCATTTCCATGTTCTGAATGTGGGAAATGTTTCAGTAAGCTCTCAGCTCTTAATACACATAAGAGGACTCATACAGGAGAAAAGCCTTTTCCATGTTCTGAATGTGGGAAATGTTTCAGTCATGTCTCAGCTCTTAATATACCTAAGATTACTCATACAGTAGAAAAACCATTTCCATGTTCTGAATGTGGTAAATGTTTCGGTAAGCTCTCAGCTCTTAATACACATAAGAGGACTCATACAGGAGAAAAGCCTTTTCCATGTTCTGAATGTGGGAAATGTTTCATTCAGGCCTCAAATCTTAATAAACATAAGATGACTCATACAGGAGAAAAGCCTTTTCCATGTTTTGAATGTGGGAAATGTTTCATTCAGGCCTCAAATCTTAATAAACATAAGATGACTCATACAGGAGAAAAGCCTTTTCCATGTTTTGAATGTGGGAAATGTTTCATTCAGGCCTCAAATCTTAATAAACATAAGATGACTCATACAGGAGAAAAGCCTTTTCCATCTTCTGAATGTGGGAAATGTTTCAGTAAGCTCTCAGGCTCTCAGCTCTTAATACACATAAGATGACTCATACAGGAGAAAAGCCTTTTCCATGTTCTGAATGTGGGAAATGTTTCAGTCAGGCCTCATCTCGTAATACACATAAGATGACTCATACAGGAGAAAAGCCTTTTCCATGTTCTGAATGTGGGAAATGTTTCAGTCAGGCCTCATCTCGTAATACACATAAGTTGACTCATACAGGAGAAAAGCCTTTTCCATGTTCTGAATGTGGGAAATGTTTCAGTCACGCGTCAAATCTTAATAAACATAAGATGACTCATACAGGAGAAAAGCCTTTTCCATGTTCTGAATGTGGGAAATGTTTCCGTCATCTCTCAGATCTTAATATACATAAGATGACTCATACAGGAGAAAAGCCTTTTCCATGTTCTGAATGTGGGAAATGTTTCAGTCATGTCTCAGCTCTTAATATACATAAGAGGACTCATACAGGAGAAAAGCCTTTTCCATGTTCTGAATGTGAGAAATGTTTCAGTCATGTCTCAGATCTTAATAAACATAAGAGGACTCATACAGGAGAAAAGCCTTTTCCATGTTCTGAATGTGGGAAATGTTTCAGTCATGTCTCAGCTCTTAATATACATAAGAGGACCCATACAGGAGAAAAACCTTTTCCATGTTCTGAATGTGGGAAATGTTTCAGTCAGGCCTCATATCTCAAGCGACACATGAGAACTCACACAGGATAAACACCATTTGCATGATCTGAAACTTACACGAGAAAATGTTTCAGTAAGATTTGAAATGACACAAGAAACTCACACAGGATAAAGACCAGTTGTATGTATGGAATGTGGGTAAGGGTTTAATATGAGTCCGCCATTACACATCAACATGACACATCATGCAATTCTACTTCACTCATATAAATGTAAGTAATTAAAAACATTAGCAAGCTCATAAAGATCTATGGATATCTGAGTTGTAAATCACGTTAATAGAGCAGTAAGTTGTACTAAGGTATCAGCTTGTATTATTACAATACATGATATGATGCTGGACTGTGCATTGCTGCTTTTTGCATTGCTGCTTTTTGCTTGGTTACCAATAACCTTTCGATTTAAGGGATCCAGAACGTATAGACTTTGCTCTACACCATCATGCTGAGCACTCATAATACATTTGTGGACCTGTAAACTAAGCTATATTTTTTTTTATATAATATTTATATATTTTTTAACCTTAGTAGCCCCTTCCATTAATTTTCCTATTTTCTATGTACATTTGTTGCATCAAAAAAAGCAATGAGTTTAAAGGGCTTGAAAATAAAAAAAACTATGCTTTTAGGTACTGAAAACTCATAAATGTCAATAAAGTTATTTTTTAATTAAATAGGAATTGACTGGGATATTTCTTGATTTAATCTTTCATCCCCCTCATTTAATGTTCCCTCTAAGCTGTGCACGCGCACACATACCATGAGATGAGCGCACACAACTAAACATGGAGTACACACAGATCCCTAGGGGGATATGTAATCTTAGTTTTCCCCATTAACTTTTTCCACCCATTAAGAAATTTATCTCCATTGACCCTATATACATTTGACACTTTTCCTTTTGCCGGTGCTCCCTTTGAGATAGCGCTGGTGGGCGGAGAAACTCGATAGGGCAAATCTGGTGCTGATGTCAGATGTCGACGTCCGACATTAGCTTGCTCTCTCAAAGCATCAGAGTCATTCACCCTTCCATGCTGTGTAAACAACATTTCAATGTGTGCACATAACAAATCAAAGAATCCCACAGGACAAAAGGAAAAGGGTCAATGGAGATTTATTTCTCCCTGGGTGGAAACAATTAATTTGGAAAACGTTATAAGCACATAACAAAGAAAGGGATCATACATTGCAAAATGAAATGTATATAGGGTCAATGGAGATCTATTTCTTAATGGGTGGAGAAAGGTTCATGGGAAAACTAAAATTAAATATCCACCTGTAGGGAATTAGAAATGAATGTTCTTTCATATGGAATTAGTACGTGATGCCACCAGGCTGGTGGAGATAGAGACTGAGTACTTGGTGGGAACAAAGAACAGAATCTGTGGTTAAATGACTGAAGATATTTAGAATATCTGAAGGAGTTACTATGTAGTAAAAATAGTGCACTTTATGGTATACTAAGGCCTTGATTCAATTGAGCTGTCGTTGTTTACAGGAGCCCATAAACTAATTTGCTGTTCAATTGGCGTCTTTTTGCAAGCTGCAAACGATCTACGGGTTACAGGCTGAAAATCCCTGCGGTCGTAAAAATAGTAACTTACAACCCATCTAAGCCTTTGATCTTTCAAGCTCGCAACAGTTACAATCGCAAAATCGCTATTCAATTGCTACAGTTCCTCAAGCCCGCAAATATTTTCACACCCGTAAATGTCAAATGTAGAAGGAGACACAGGGGAGGGAGGGGGGAAGAGACACAGTGGAGGGAAAGGGGGAACAGACACAGGGGAGGGAGAGCTGTGGAAGGGACAAAGGAGGGAAAGAGACATAGAGAAGGGGGGAGAGAGACAGGAAAGTGAGAGGAGGGAGAAGAGACGGGAGCGAGAGAAGGGGGAATAGACGGGAGTAAGAGGAGGGGAGAAGAGACGGGAGTCAGAGGAGGGGAGAAGAGACGGGAGTCAGAGGAGGGGAGAAGATACACAGGAAAGGGAAATGGGGGGAAGAGACACGAGGGACGGGGGAAAGACAGAGGGGGAAGGGGAACGATACTCAGGGAAGGGGGAAATAGACCCATAGGAGGGAGGGGGGTTAAAAACACAGGGGGGAAAGGAGACACAATGGAGAGGAATGAGACACAAGGAGGAAGTAGACAGGGGGAAAGACTTGCAATTAGCGCCAAAGGTGCTCATTGTGGTGCCCTTGATGAGCGCCGCCAAAGGCGTTTATCGCTAAGCCAATAAAGTCGAGGGTGAGAGAGGTAGAGGGGTGAAGCTCACAATGAGCGCCAAAGGCCCTCATTGCAATGCCTGTGATGAGCGTCAAAGCCTGTCATTGCAAGGCCCATGGTGAGCGCCAAAGGCGCTCATTGCGAGGCTATTAAAGTAGAGGGGGAGGCTCCCATTGTGTGGCAACCAGCATTGCCAAGCTTCACTTTTTATTGCCGTAATTTTTGAATAAAAGCCATTACTGTATAATTACTCCCACCCTAATTCACAACTCAATCCTATCAAAAGGAACAGAGTGATAGTGAAGTAAAAAATCACTCTTATTGACATGATTGCAGCAATCCGAACCCTCAAGCAACCAGAAAAAAATAGAATCATGTACTTTAAATACAAATTAAGATTTACAGGGCTCAACAAATGCCAGGAGCCAGGTTATGATGCCACAAAATGCTTACAGGCACCTAGATTTCATCCACTGTACGTCTCTGGCATGAGTGACTTAGTCAGTTCAGTGTTGGCGTTACATTCCCTGGGCATGAGTGACTAAGTCAGGGCAGTGTTGGCGTTACATTCCCCGGGCATGAGTGACTGAGCCAGTGCAGTATTAGGGTTAAATTCCCCGGGCATGAGTGACTGAGTCAGGACAGTGTTAGGGTTACATTCCCTGGGCATGAGTGACTTAGCCAGGGCAGTGTTGGAGTTACATTTCCCGGGCATGAGTGACTGAGTCAGGGCAGTGTTAGGGTTACATTCCCCCAGGCATGAGTGACTGAGTCAGGGTAGTGTTGGCGTTACATTCGCCGGGCATGGGTGACTGAGCCAGGGCAGTGTTGGCGTTACATTCCCTGGGCATGAGTGACTGAGTCAGGGCAGTGTTAGGGTTACATTCCCCTGGCATGAGTGACTGAGTCAGGGTAGTGTTGGCGTTACATTTCCCGGGCATGAGTGACTGAGTCAGGCCAGTGTTGGCGTTACATTCCCCGGGCATGAGTGACTGAGCCAGGGCAGTGTTGGCATTACATTCCCCGGGCATGAGCGACTGAGTCAGGGCAGTGTTCGCGTTACATTCCCCGGGCATGAGTGACTGAGCCAGTGCAGTGTTAGGGTTACATTCCCTGGGCATGAGTGACTGAGTCAGGGCAGTGTTGGCGTTACATTCCCCCGGGCATGTGTGAATGAGCCAGGGCAGTGTTGGCGTTGCATTCCCCGGGCATGAGTGACTGAGTCAGGCCAGTATTGGCGTTACATTCCCCGGGCATGAGTGACTGAGCCAGGGCAGTGTTGGCATTACATTCCCCGCGCATGATCGACTGAGTCAGGGCAGTGTTGGAGTTACATTCCCCGGGCATGAGTGACTGAGCCAGTGCAGTGTTAGGGTTACATTCCCTGGGCATGAGTGACTGAGTCAGGGCAGTGTTGGCGCTACATTCTTCCGGGCATGAGTGAATGAGCCAGGGCAGTGTTGGCGTTACATTCCCCGGGTTCAGCACTGCACCCTCCAGCCGAATGTACCTGTGTGTAAGTGAGGAGTGAAAGCTACTGCTGCTAGAACAGCACTCACTGACACATATACTTAGCAGAGCATCCAATGTGCAGCTAATTGAGGCCTCTTTATTATGTAACTCTCAAGCAACCAGAAACTACATTTATCCGGCATCCACCAATCTCCATGGGTGCCGGTTAACTGGGAGTCTACTGTACTATAAAAGGAGATTAAGATCTCTTGTAAATTTAATAGCTCTGCAGCATTGTGATAAGAGATCACCCAATATTATGTATATACAATTAAGAATGTTAAATTCCAGTTACATGTGGAAGCGAATTGAAACACTGAGTGTGAGTAATAAATCTATTTTTACATGTAAAACATTGCTAAATTTCTTAACCCATACTCCGTTATATTGTAAATAAATGCTACATTTCAAGCAATGTATGCTAGTGAGCTTAAGACACAATAACATTGATTATCACCTGACTTACTCTCCTTGCAAAATGTTGCACAATAGAAATTTTTAGCATACACATACTCATAAAAATTAGAGGGAACATATCCCTCATCCTCTCTTTTTCCCTCCATCCTCTCTCTCCTAGCCTCTTCTCCCCCACAAATCTTCCTTATCATTATCCCTCTTTCACCCCATCCAATCTCTCTCTCTCTTTTCATCACATTCCAACCCTTCATCATACCTCTTATCTCCTCCTTACTATCCTTCCTGTGTAGATCTGCCAACCCCTTTATGTTTACCTGCTTCTGTTAAGTCCCTACCATTTTTATCTTTAACCATGCCCATGTTTTCATGAAAGATTCCTTTGAGATCCCCAATTTTCTTGAAGAGATCTCATGCAATGGTGTGGGTCATGCATTCCAAGGGGAGAAGATGGTAGAAAAAGAGAGGGAGAATGATGGGAGAGACAATGGGGGGAGAGGATGGGAAAGAGACAGAGAGGGGAGAGGATGGGAGAGAGGGGGGGGGGGATAGGAGGGACAGAGAGGAAAGAATGGGAAAGACAGAGAGGGGGGAGAATGGGATTGACAGAGTGGGGAGAGGGGGAGAGAGACAGAGGATGGGAGAGACAGAGAGGGGAGAGGCTGAGAGAGACAGAGAGGGGAGAATGTGGGATAGACAGAGAGGTGATATATATATATATATATATATATATATATGTATCTATCTTTATCTATATAACTCTCTCTCTCCCATATATATCTATCTGTATCTATCTGTATCTATATAAATCTCTCTCTCCCATATATATATATCTGTATCTATCTTTATCTATATAACTCTCTCTCTCCATATATATCTATCTGTATCTATCTTTATCTATATAACTCTCTCTCTCTCTCTCTCCATATATATCTATCTTTATCTATATAACTCTCTCTCCCATATATATCTATCTGTATCTATCTTTATCTATATAACTCTCTCTCTCCATATATATCTATCTGTATCTATCTTGTGTTAATGTTGGAATCAGTATGGTGAAGGTAACATTACCACCTCTACTTATAGGAAAGACACAGCGACAAACGCCTTGCTACATTGGGAAAGCCAACACTATGAACCCATCAAAAGAGGCATCCCTAAAGGCCAGTACCTCCGTAGCACAGATAAAGAGTTCCAAATTGAAGCTGACAAACTACGATTAAGATTTAGAGAAAGAGGTTATCCCAAGAAATGTCTAAAATTGGCCTATAAACATGCTTTAGGATGTAATAGAGCAGAATTGCTCAATGATCGCATTAAAAACATGATTCCAAGAACGGATACAACTACCAACACTACCCTCATAGAATCCAAACAGAAACTGCCAGAAAATAGACAAACAGAAAATACACCTAGATGTATTATGACGTATGGATATGATTCCAATATTATCAGAAATATTCTGTTGAAACATTGGCATTTGCTATTGGGCGATGAGGATCTGAAAGATATCCTACCAGCCAGAATTCCCATCACCTATCGTAGAGGTACTAACCTTAGAGACATGCTTGTACATAGCCATTTTAAAGAGTACAACCCATGCAAAACTTGGTTACAACCACCTAAAGGATGTTTCAGGTGTGGGCGATGCAGCTTTTGTAAATATATAAAACCAACAAAAAGATATGAACATCCAATCACTAAGGAGGTCTTTGACATTGACAAATGTTACAACAGTTTATCTACAGGAGTTGTCTATGTAGCTACATGTTTATGTGACAAAGTCTACGTAGGCAAAACACGAAGACAGCTACGTCGTAGTATAGGAGAACATATCTATGCCATTAATAACTCCTATGACACACCAATTGCATGTCACATCAAATACTATCACAATAATAACAGTGATGTTCTTCGCTTTTGTGTGATTGATAATGTTGAGTCAGGCCCAAGAAAAGGAAAGTTTTACAATGTGAGGCCAGGTGGATTTATAAATTGAAGGCCCAAGCCCCTAGGGGATTGAATGAGGGCTTTTCATTTACTCCATTTATTTAAATATGCATAGGGTAGTAGTCAATACTCAATTTGTGTTTGAGAATCAACTCATATAGAGCCACAGAATATAGGCCTCATTTTTGAACTGCCAAGCTTATACATCTTACTAGGCAGGAGATACATAAAATATGAGCCGGCAATTTACCAGCAATATTTTCAAACCTAATATCCCTTTGGTTAGCATTGGTACTATAGACCTAAACATACCTAACTCCTTGAAACAGGGTCTCCTCACATCAGGAAGATAGCATTCCCCTAGGAAACATTCGAATGTTGGGATATAATGGAGTTTCAATATCACTAATTTGAACTAAAACTTTAAAGTACACAAATTATGGATTACAATACACTATATCACTTAAAAATCAAATAATTGGAAGTCTAGCTATATAATGCACTTTAGCACTTCTTCTCTTCTATCTATACATAGAGGGCAGCTTATGTTGCATCTCATTATACACATCATTATTGTCCTCACTAATCTGGTTTCACACCTAGTCATGGATGCATCGGATTAAAATAGAATACACATTCATTTGATTCACTATCTTAAACATGGTGTTAGGTGGCCAGCAATAGGGTGATGACATATATTAACTTTATGGTATGGCACAACAATAAATAGAAATCACTTAGATTCACTACTGTCTTACACTATATTCAGTGGTCACCATTAGGTTTATAATGTTTAACAACATTCATCTAATGGCCACTAACACTATAACACAATTCGTTTTTTTAGCTTTGTTTTTATCACAATTAACACTTTTTCATTTCCAATATTGGAATTTACATGTCTTCTTCAATTTATTAGTTGATACTCCTATTTCAAATCCCAAAGATGGAGAGTAGTATATACCTCAATATGGTATTATATCATCTAAATCTGACCTAGGGACCTACTAGAGAGGCAAAATATTATCTACTATATTTATACATTAGTGTCACCCCAAATTGATGGTACTATTGTCTCAGTACATATGCTAATGAAGGGGATGAGAGGGCTTGACTATATCTATAGACTCATAGTTTATCGTCACCTTACATCTATGGCATTATTGTCCCAATACACATCCTAATACAGGAAAATGTAAATATGAAGGATCATAAATAGATTCATAGTTTAGCTTTATTGGCACTGTTAGCCCTAATCCACATGCTAATGCAGTGTATAAAAACAAATATGCTATATTGTATACAGACTTATAATAGAGTTTCATCCTAAACTAATGGCATTATCATCCCAATACACATACCAATGCTGGGGATAAATTTAATTATGCTGGTTTATATATAGACTTATGGTTCAGCTTCACTCTAATTTATGGCAGTATTGTCTCAATACATATTCCAACACAGTGGATGAATTCCAAGATTTTGGACTCTATAGAGACCTACAACTTAGTTCTATTCCAATCTAATGGCATTACTGTTTCAACACATATGCTAATACAGTGGATGGATAATAAGATGCATCATACCTAGACCCTAAATAGGGATATAGACATAATACTTTTTCAGTCATCATATCTCAGATCCACATTCATGCTTATTGTAGATCTGTTTTATATCTGCATGCAACCATAGATTTGGTTGCTCATGTGATATATCATTTTATTTAGCCACATATAAACATTCAGAAGGCTCGGGCCTTCATTAAACATGGTTTCCATCCAGCCACGATTTCAATATGGGTTTCAACGGCAACCCAGCTACTATAAAAGATCATCAACGGCCTAGATGCCTCCCCCCTTTGATAAAGACGTCATAGCACGTTGAAACGCGTCAGGCAGAGGTGTTTACACGCAAACGTGCGTCATTACGCACAACGTTGTCTACGTGACACTAGGAAGTGAAGCCATGCAGCATTAGCATTCTGACTAAGAAGCATGGCACTAGTTAGGTAACTCCAGGATATTGCAGTATGGCTCTTCAAGATCAGGCAAAATGAAATACACAGATTGTGTTATCTTCTAATTATATATAGAAACTAATGACTGTAACAACTATATAAGTTTCAGACATTAAATTTACCTGAGGCATTGCCTGTCAGGCATAAAGACATATTATCCCAGAACAGGGCTAGTCACATGAATCAGGATAACTGCCTTAAAGGTGCATTGCACACAATGAACTACGAATTGTGAGTTAAATGATTCTTATTCAATTAATTCCTGAGTATCAGGGCACAATAGATTATAGATAGGAGATAAAGGAATTACCAAGTCTCCTATATTAAGTTTCTATATAGAACTATAAGTGTTGCTCTATTTTTTGCCTAATATCTAAAGTATGATTTTATACCCACCATACTGATTCCAACATTAACACAAGAGGAAGTCTTAAGTAACCTCATCATCTTTACCTTTTGAATTATAAAAGGATGTATAACAGTCTCTTATAAGACCTTGTGATGTATGGATAGAAGTTACCTTTAGTGGAATACAACTTTGATGATTCTCTCCAAATATTAAGAGAAAGCTAATATCTCTATGAATTATTTAATAGTGACTTGAATCACAGTTTATCAGAGGAGAATTCAGTTTCCATTGATTTTAGACTGTTTTTAAATCTTTTTAATTTTGTCGTTGTTATCATTGTAATAAAAAATTATTTACAACTAACTTGTTGGTCAAATTGTAAATAAACCCATATGTTAAAGATATTGTTACTGATATAAGTGGGAAACACTTATGGGAATAAACTTCCTAAGATTACCAATATTTTGCAGTATACCAGCGGAGATATTGGACTTATTATTCCAACTCCGTTACATTTGGTGGCAGTGACGGAATAGAAGCCAAGCCTCGCAATGGAGAAGCAGTGTTGGGGCTTCCTAATTAGTAGTTGGCGGCTTAGAAACACAGGGCCCAAACAGAATTCTGTGAAATTCGTACTGGAAATAACACACACACAAAATCTTTCTCAGTACTAATTCCGTTTATTGCTACGTCATTGCATAGAATTTATACTTGCAAAAGAAGGCGGATATTAGCAGCATCTTTACGGGTCATGTTAGTTGGTACAAGGACAAATAATCAGGTGTTTGTCTGTTTCTAGAACAACTAGAAATGTTTTGTGTTTTAGTAAGGTCGAAAAACATCCCAAGGATAGGCACATGATATTATGGTTAGGCTATGTGTCAGCAAAATATGTTAACCCCTTCATCAGCAGAATATGTTATCCCCTTCATTCCCCTCTTAGTTCACAATGTGATCTTTATTTGGGATGTAAGCAGTGGTGTATATATATTATAGCAAGCGAACTGAGACACTGGAAGGTGATAGAACCTCCAGGGTATCAGTACATAGGATATACCTGTGACCTGGTGGTGTTAAGTCACAGTATTTAGCTGAAAATTCTTAGGAATAAAGCCTTGCAGTATGTAATAAAAGCACAAAGGAATACAAGGGAAGTAATGACAGAGTAAACGGAATTATCATCAATATAAGAACAACATTCTTTACCTATTAAAGCACACACACCACCTATGGAAGCTAAAACATAATCTAAAGCCATTCTATTCTACAAAGTGACCATTCTACATTTGCACCTGCTCCTAGTTTAGTTTCCCAATTGCTTCAGCAGAGCTATTCAAGGCCCTCTGTTCTAGTAGAGAAAGTATGGATAGTTCTACCTGTAGTTTCCCTACACCTGCATGTGGGAAGATTATATCTAGGGTGTCTAGGAATATTTTCCACCCGCACTTCTGCTCTATATCCCTCATGGTACTGATGCGGCCTTGTGGAAGTGTTGGGGTTGTGTATATATATGGGATTACTTGACCTAAATAACAACTGCCCACCCAATTAAGGGGCAGCCATTGATAGGCGTACCTGCCACAGATAAAGTATACATTCATGGCTGGAGAAGGTGGCATAAGGTGGAAGAGATTGGACACGGACCCATTAGTGTTGCTACAACCAGTACTATTAATTGATATGTTATGTAAAAGAGAAAATAAGTAGGGACATCCGGGACCACTATAGCTCCAAGGTGTACAACTCTTGTACAGGTCAGAAAGGGAGGAGGTCCTATAAAAATAAGTGTGGTATTGGAGCAAGTGGACCAACCAACAGATCTACATTTTCCCAGGGCCCTAAAACAGTTATACCCTGGGTTAGTGTGGGTTAACATAAATTATACACTCTTATTATATTTTTATGGGAAATACGTGAGTATGAGGTGTTGCATCCATATAGAGTTAAGTGGTGTGGCTGATTGTACATAAGTAAAGAAATTCCATTTGCGGGGTTGTGTACTGCCATTGTAATATATGTGGCTTTGAGTGAAGTTTTCTGCTGGAAGGCCAAATAGAGGCATACCCATTTCCCCATGTGTAACAACGTGTGCACTTACCCAGCAATTGGAAATGTTAAAGGAGTGAGCATATCCTTGTAATGTATGTATGATTTTGTATAATTGTGTTATCACGTGTGGATCTCTTGTGACTATGAGGTGAACTAGTATTGGTGCGAGTGTTATTGTGTTTACCACAAACAGACTTTAATGGTCCCAATTCGTCTGGGTCATAATGACAATTAAGAACTGTCCACAAGGGTAAATAAATCAGGAGCATAATGCCCATCAACAGGAGAAAGTTCTTCCATGCATTTTGTGGATGCAGGAGTAGGTTTGACATTTTTATCATCGCTGTCTTCAATTGCTTTCACGGGGACTTTGTCACCTGCTTCACCCCTCTTTGGACACAGCTTCAGACGTGATGCGTGGATCCAGATGTGCTGTGAGTCAGTGAGGACGGCAGTCCTGGTTACTGCTACATCGGTAGTCGGTGGTCCGAATGGGAAGCCTCCCTTCTTTGCTCTGTTCAGTTGTCGGACACAGACAAGGTCACTTGGCTGGAACGGATGTGTTGGTTCCTGTGAGGGTAAAGGAAAGCGAGAAGACACATCACCATAGATGCCATTCAATTTATCAATCAAATGTTGCACATATTGTTCTCTTATAAGATCAAGATCACCAGACATAATTACAAGTGGGCCTTTTACCCAAGGAGTTGGAAATAGTCTTCCCATTAGAATCTCAAAAGGGGACAATTTGGTAGACTTATTAGGAGTCATCCTAATTTCTGCTAGAATGGCAGGTAGGTATTTCTGCCAGTTCACCCATGTACCTGCAGTGGCCTTTGTAAGTTTTTCCTTAATAGTGCGGTTCATTCTTTCCACTATGCCTGAACTCTGAGGATGGTAAGGGATATGGAACTTCCAGGTGATCTGCAGCCATTGTACCAGTTCCTTAATTACCGCACTAATAAAGGCTGGTCCATTATCAGAATTAATTTGCGATGGGCATCCATATCTCAGTATTACCTCAGTAGTTAATATTTTAGCTACCGTCTTAGTATCCTCTCTTTGTGTTACAAAGGCCTCAGGCCACCGTGAGAACTGGTCTACTATCACCAACAGGTACAATTGCTTTGATCCTGTCTTTGGGATATGTGTAAAATCAATTTGTAAATGGGTGAATGGAGCTGTGGGTGGAGGCAAGTGATCATGTAATGCTTTGTTAGGTACTGTAGAGTTATTCTGTAGACACTGTATATATCTTTGTATGTATGTCTGGCAGTGTGATTTTAAGTTTCTGATGCAAAAAGACAGTTGTAACTATTGCATGGTTGCTTTAATTCCTTTGTGTCCCACCCAGTGTGCCTGTACTATGAATATTGGGGCACTACTCTCAGGTATCCCTATCTTCCCCTCTCTTGAGAAAAGGCCATGTATGTCCTTTTCTAAATCATGTGACTGCCAATATGATAAATCATCAGGTGTTGCAAAGCCTTGTAATTCATGAAGCAATTTCATGAAAAGTATGGGTGGGTGTAGGTATTACGGCGGCAGCAGTTTTAGCAACTTGATCGGCCAAGGCGTTTCCTCTAGAAACAAAGTCTGTGCGGTTAGTGTGTGCGCGGCAATAGATAATGGCAATGTCTTTCGGTAACTGGATAGCTTGTAGTAAAGAATTAATGAGATTGGTGTGGGAGATCGGTTTACCATCAGCAGCAACAAAGCCTCTTTGCTGCCATATTTTTCCAAAATCATGAACCACACCAAAGGCATAACGGGAGTCAGTGTAAATGTTTACAGATTTATTTGCAAAAAGGTGACATGCTTTCGTAAGGGCGATAAGTTTAGCAGCTTGGGCAGAAGTAAAAGGGATGGGACCTGCTTCAAGTACAACATCTGGGAGCTGAACTACAGCAAAACCTGTTTTATAGACCCCATCTGCAGGTCTAGAACATGACCCATCAACAAACACATTCTCAGCATGGTCAATAGGCATATCCAGTAGGTCAGGTCGAGGTGAAGTGGGGTCATGTATAGTGGTAAGACAGTCATGCAGCTGTTCATGGTCATTAGAAGATGTAGGGTTGCTAGTTAATATAGCATTTAAGACAGCAATAGGACCTGAATTAGATGCGCTGTATTTAACGTCTAGATAAGTGTGGTTAAGCAGGATGCATAACCACTGAGGTGTTGAGCAGTCATGTGTTGTGTGGTTAGGTTTTTAAGTAACTGTAACACTTGGTGACTGGTGTGGAGGATGGTAGAATGTCCCAAGGTGACAGTATTAGCTGACTCTACGGCCATTGCACAAGCAGCTAATGCTTGGAGACACGCCGGCATCCCTAGGACCGGAGTAGGGACTACTTTGGAAAAGAATGCTACGGGACGTATACTACCTCTGTGATCTTGGGCACAGACCGCGGCCATGTTTTTACAGTTGTCCCTTGAATACAAATGAAAAGGTTTACAATAATCAGGTAGTCCTAAAATGGGGGCCTGCATAATGCTAACTTTTAAGGTCACAAAAGCTGTAGTCATGTCTGGAGTCCACTGAATATGCTCTGGGCTGTCCCCCTTAGCAGCCGCACGTAAAATGGAGTCATGGTGTGAGCACTCAGGGATCCATTGCCTGCAATAGTTAATGATACCAAGAAAGGAAAGCATTTCCTTTTTAGTCTGTGGTTTAGGAACTCTCTGGATAGCCTCTATGCGTTCCGAGCTAACAGAGTGTGTGCCAGAGTAAAACCTAAATATTCAACATGTGTTGCCCCCATTTGTATCTTGTGTTTAGCTACCTTGTGACCTTCAGCTGCTAGGTGCTGTAGCAAACTGAGTGAATCCTGTTTGTTGACTTCCCCGTCAGAACTACACAACAGTAGGTCGTCGACATATTGAAGCAGGACGGAACCATGACACGGGGTCCATGACTGCAAGGTATGTTGGAGCACCAGTGAATAAGCAGCTGGTGAATCCACGTAGCCCTGGGGAAGATGGGTCCATGTTAATTGGCGCCCATCAAAAGTGAAAGCCATAAGTAGTTGTGTCTCAGGGTCCAATGGGACCGAAAAGAATGCGTTAGATAAATCAATAACAGTGAATATAGTGGCGTCATGTGGAATGGCCATAATGAGAGCGGTGATATCAGGGACAATGGGAGCAATTGGGATAACTAATTCATTGATTGCTCGTAAATCTTGAACAAATCTGAAATCGTTGTTACGTTTGGGTACAGGGTTGATTGGGGTATTAAAAGGTGATACAACAGGGCGTAATATACCTTGCTGCAAAAATGAGTCAACCATAGGGCGAATACCTTCCTTCTTTTCATGTTAGAGGGGGTATTGCTTGATGTAGACAGGGGTAATGTGTGGCTTTAGTCGGGCCTTGTAAGGGGTGCAGTTAATCTTTCCTACATCTAATTTTGAGGAAGCCCATACGGAGGGGGGTATTTCACTTAAGTCAGGGTGAGTACTAAGGAGGGTTTTAAGGGGAGGGTCAAGGGGGGCCGAGTGAGACATTCATGGCTCCCTTGGAATTGAATTCAACGGTAGTTCCTAATAAACCTAGTAAGTCTCTGCCCAAAAGGTTAACCGGGCAGGACGGAATGATTCTAAAAGGATGGAGGAAGCCATGGTCTGTCCGCGGTATAGTGACAAGGAGGGGGGGTGTAATTTAGATTTGGGTGGACACTCCATTAATTCCCATTGAAGGTGCCGATTTCGTGGTGGGGCCCTCATATATTTCCGAGCAGAAAAAGGGTGTTAGTTGACCCTCTACCCTTAAAGTTATATATGGTTCGTCTCGGAAATTTGAGGAAATCCCAGGGAAGGCGGGAGTGTTTCCTTCAGGGCTGCCCTATTGCCATTGTATGTGGTGTGTGGGAGGTTGGGGGGCAGTCTGGGTCTGTTGGGGGTTGGGAGGTTGTGGTTGTTGTGGGGGTTGTAGACATTCATTTTTCCAGTGTCCCTGTTGTCCACAGTTAAAACAATGAGTCCGTTCTGACTTATAGGATGTACCAGGTCCCCGTCCTCTGCCTCTCTGTCTACTACCTCTATAGGAGGACCTTTGTGCGCCTGAGTCGTCTCTGGGTCTCGCTTGGTAAGGGTCACAATGTTGTAAGCCCTGGCTCTGGTAGAGTGTTGTAGCGGAACCCATCACTGTTTTACCCTGTTTTATGATTATTATGGTTAAAATATGATCCTACTATATGTATGTTGGTTGATGCTCTGCAGAATATTGTCCCAGACATTTGCAGCTACTTGGCATGGGAGATAATCCTGTTACAGCGACTCCGCATAAGATAAAGGAAGTCTATTGTGTATAGTGTTTTCATTGTCAGATAAGAACAAAGAAGGGTAATTGAATCAATGTCTGATTGTATCAAAGTTGTCAGGGAGCCCCGGAGAGGTGTGACCCACCTATTGTTCTCTTTATGTGTATTGTGTGTGGCCAAATATGGGCATGTGTATTGCCTGTGGGAAGAGATGGGTATAAATATTTCTGCAGAACAGAATAAAGTCAGTATTCATTTGACTCCCAAATTGTGTGTCGTCCAATATGGGAGGTCGGGGATGGTGAGACTGTAGTGCTTCTTGGGTATTTTACTGTATACCAGCGGAGATATTGGACTGCGTGTTCCAGCTCCGTTACAAGTGTCTTACATCTTTCTTATTATCAAAACAATCTGCTGCTTCTTTCTCATGTATCTTCTTCAAAAATTCAGAAGCCGTCAATGATGGCCACTCAGAGACCAATTGTTTGACGAGTAGTGAATATAGAGGAAGCATATTGCCTATGCAGGTTTGTACCTTCAAGAGACCCATGGCCCCTTCAGATGACAATTCGCTTCATCTTCCCAACTTTTTTAAAACCTTTTAGTAAATTCCGTCATTGTTTCTTTCGGGGTCTGTTTACAGGATAAAGCAGTGGATGTAGACTGTTTATCCTTCCACAATCTTTACATTTCTACCCTAATTTCATCCCACATAGCATTGATTCCGGCTGTAGTAGCTAGAGCATAGGCAGTAGTAGTATTGTTGGTGTCAGGCGTATTAATAGTAGTTAAGTTCATCCAGTCCCAACCTGATTCTGGGTCAAAATCTAACAGTCCGTCAATAACTAGTCTAATATCCGTCTGAGTCATGCATTGTCCCTGACACCTTCTTTTCAAATACATCATACATGCCGAGGGATTGGTACAGGGGTTCGGTGCTCCCTTGATAATATATTTTAATTCACTGGGGGTGAGTGCCTTCATAACTAGTTGGTCTCCTAATGTTAAAAAGGGGTAAGCTCCTTCGGTGGTGGTTTCAGGCTCATGTCTCAACGTATTAGTGTGTCTGCTGCGTGTAACTGCAGGAGACGGGACTACAGCAGCAGCTGCTTGTCCCTGTCTCGCTACTGGCACTGGCGGGGGAGGTGGAGGGGGGGTAGGTGCAGGTGGTGGATCGGGAGGGTGTTGGCGCATATACGCGGCTATCACAGCCTCCATACTTGTGTCTAGGTTGGGATATAGAGAGGTAGACATAGGTGGGGTGTAAATCGGGGGTGCTGTGGGACAGGGGGTGGGTGTGTGTCTGGGAGTGTGGCTTGGAGTCTTTTTCTTGGTGAAGAGCTTGTTTTGGTTTTTCTTAACACCATCAGTAGGGACTGGGAGCCAGTGTGGCGCTACCTCTAACCAATTCTTTCCACCTTCACTCATGTATGTCATGTCCCAATCGGGGGCCCCCGTGTACCATGGAAATGCCTTTTCGTCCCCCAAGCATAGTCCCTAAATCATGTTAATATGAAAATCATCATTTGCTCCCTCGGGAAAGGACTAGAACTCCTCATTCCCTCAGTCCATCCGGCTAGGTTATCTACAAAGGGGTCGACATAGAATCCCCCCTTTGGTGATGTTCTATATACATATTCTTTACAAGATTCTCCCGGGTTGGGAGGGGGTATTGTTTAGACTGGGAAGTGCCCATTTTCAACTATCCTTCTAGTCTTTATTTTCTTTGGTAGACGTGTCAGTAGACAACTTAACCTTATTTGTTAAAACATTGGTCAATCAGAGAATATAGCGGCTGTACTGAGCTGAAATAGCTCCCACAATTCCAACAGTATTTTTAAGTTGATTACTTAAGACCAAGTGTGTCAGCAAAATATCCCTAATTCTTTCTCTTTTGACTGGAACTTGCGTTCGTTTTCTGCGCGTCAACGGGTTTCCCCTAGACACAGAAATGGGGCGTCTTACAGTCTCCAGAGACTTTGCTATATGGTCTGGTACGAAATAACAAAAAAGCTCTTATCTTAAACAGCACGGCAATACAGCAAGGTTCATGAGCAAGCAGAAGCAGCGGTTTTGGGGCCCTGTTAACCAAGAAACCAAGTATATATATATTTATCCTTTCTCTTCCCCCTTAGGAACAATTATTATCCTTTCCTACCAGAGACTTAACTTCTCTCTACCACAGGGAGAGTCCCCAACTTAATCTACTTGGATACAGTTTACAAAGTATGAGAGGAGTAGGAGTATAGGAAGGTGTATATAGACACTGTTCACTGTACTCACCAGTCCTGGTCGTGCTTCGATCTGCTGTATCCCACTTCTGACACCAGTTTGTTGGGGTCTCCTATTTCGTATACTTGGTGACTCGGAACTCAGGGCCCCTCAGAATTCTGAGGAACTGCGCCAATAAAGGTACACACACACACAAGGTAGTATGTAAGCCCAGTTCATTTATTGCTTGTCAGAACATAGATTATATAGTAACACAAAAAAGGTGGTTACGGAGGCGGTTGGTTTCTGTGAGCAAACAGTTCCAAGAGCAAGCTGAAGCAATCTGTGGTTTTCTAAGTATAAAACAGGAACCCCCCGCGAGTCAGCAGTGTCGCCAGAGGTCCCAGGCATGTTATTGAGGTTGGTCTGTTTCTTCATAGATGGTTTAGCACAAAAACATTAACCTTCATGTGATATTAACTCCTTCACCCCCTCCCTCTCTCCCCCTCCCTCTCTCTCTCTCCCCCTCCCTCTTCCCCTCCCCCTCTCTCCCTCCCTCTCTCTCCCTCACCTCTCTCTCCCCCTCCCTCTATTCCCCTACCTCTCTCTCCCCCTCTCTCTCTCTCTCAACCTCCTTCACTCTCTCTCTCTTCCTCTCCCTCTCCCTCCCCCCATCACCCCTACCCCTCCCTCTCTCCCCTCCATCTCTCTCCCCCTCCCTCTCTCTCCCCCTCCCTCTCTTCCCCTACCTCTCTCCCTCTCTCTCTACCTCCTCTCTCCCTTTCCCCCCCTCTCTCTCTCCCCCCTCCCTCTCCCCCTCCCTCTCTCCCCCCTCCCTCTATCTCTCCAAGTATGATGTCACAGCTCCAGACCCCTCTCTCTCCCCCCCCTCCCAGTTTCCCTCTCTCCCTCACCCTCTCCTTCTCTCTCTCCCCTCCTTCCCTCCTTCTCTTTCCCTCCTTCTCTCTCCCCCTCCCTCCTTCTCTCTATCCCCCTCCTTCTCTCTCTCTCTCTCTCCCTCCCTCCCACAATCCCCCTCCCTCCCCCCTCTCTCTCTCCCCCTCCCTCCCCACATCCCCCCTCCCCCCTCTCTCTACGCCTCCCTCCTTCTCACTCTCTATCACTCCTCTCTCTTCCACTCCCTCCCACCATCCCCCTCCCTCTCCCCCTCTCTCTCTCCCTCCCCCTCTCTCTCTCCCCTCCATCTCTCCCCCTCTATCTCTCTGTCTACCTCCCTCTCCCTCCCTCTCCCTCCCAGTATGATATCACAGCTCCAGACCGCTCTCTCTCTCCCTCCCCCTCTCTCTCTCCCTCCCTTTCCCCGTCTTCCTCCCTCTCTCCTTCTTTGTCTCCCCATCCTTCTCTCTCTCTCCCCATCCCTCCTGCTCTCTCCCCCTACTTCTCTCTCCCTCCCTCTCCCCTCTCTCTGTCTCTCCCCCTCCCTCTTTCCCCCTCTCCCCCTCTCTCTCTCCTCCTCCCTCTCTCTCCCAGTATGATGTCACAGCTCCAGTCCGCTCTCTCTCCCCCTCCTCTCTCCCTCACTCTCCCCCTCTCCCCCATCCCTCTCTCCCTCCCTCCATCCCCCCTTTCTCTACCTCTCTCTCCCCCTACCTCTCTCCCCTCTCTCTCTCCCCCTCCCTCTCTCTCTGTCTACCTCCCTCTGCCTCCCTCTCCTTCTCTCTCTCTCCCCCTCCCAGTATGATGTCACAGCTCCAGACCCCTCTCTCTCTCTCCCCCCCTCCCTCTCTTTTTCTCTTCCTCACCCTCTCCTTCTCTCTCTCTCTCCCCTCTCTCTCTCTCCCCTCCCTCCTTCTCTCTCACCCTCCCTCCTTCTCGCTCTCCCCACCCTTCCCCCATCCCTCCTTCCTCTCTCTCTCTAACCCCCTCTCTCTCTCCTTCTCTCTCCCCCTCCCTCCTTCTCTCTCTCCCCCTCCTTCTCTCTCTCTCTCTCTTCCTCTCCCTCCCTCCCAACATCCCCCACCCTCTCCCCCTCTCTCCCCCTCCCTCTCTCCCCCTCTCTCTCTCTCTGTCTACCTCCCTCTCCCTCCCTCCCCCTCTCTACCCCTACCTCTCCCTCCCAGTATGATGTCACAGTTCCAGACCCCCCTCTCTCTCCCTCTCCCCATCTTCCTTCCTCTCTCCCCCTCTCTCTCCCCCTCCCTCCTTCTCTCTCTCCCCATCCTTCTCTCTCTCTCTTCCTACTTCTCTCTCCCCCTACTTCTCTCTCTCTCCCCCTCCCTCTCTCTCTCCAAGTATGATGTCACAGCTCCAGACCCCTCTCTCTCCCCCCCCTCCCGGTTTCCCTCTCTCCCTCACCCTCTCCTTCTCTCTCTCTCTCCCCTCCCTCCTTCTCTTTCCCTCCTTCTCTCTCCCCCTCTCTCCTTCTCTCTATCCCCCTCCTTCTCTCTCTCTCCCCCTCCCTCCCACAATCCCCCTCCCCGTCTCTCTCCCCCTCCCTCCTTATCTCTCTCTACCCCTCCTTCTCTCTCTCTCTCTTCCACTCCCTCCCACCATCCCCCTCCCTCCCACCTCTCTCTCTCCCCCTCCCTCTCTCCCCCTCTATCTCTCTGTCTACCTCCCTCTCCCTCCCTCTCCCTCCCAGTATGATATCACAGCTCCAGACCGCTCTCTCACTTCCTCCCCCCTCTCTCTCTCCCTCCCTCTCCCCGTCTTCCTCCCTCTCTTCCCCTTCCTCTGTCTCCCTCTCTCTCTCCCCCCTCCCTGCCCCTCTCTCTCCCAGTATGGCGTCACAGCTCCAGACCCCTCTCTCTCTCCCCTTACCTTTCTTTTTCCACCTCCCTCCCCGTCTCTCCCTCCTTCTCTCTCTCTCTCCCCCTCTCTCCCTCCTTCTCTCTCTCTCCCCTCCCTCCCTCTTTCCCCCTTTCTCTCTATCCCTCCCCTCTCTCTCTCTCCCTCCCTCCTTCTCTCTCTCCCCCTTCCCTCTCTCTCCCCATCCCTCTCTTGCCCTCCCTCCTTCTCTCTCTCTAAACCTCTTTCTCTCCCTCCCCTCTCTCTCCCTCCTTCTCCCTCTCCCCCTCCCTCTCCCCCTCCCTCTCTCCCTTCACCTCCCTCCCTCTCTCCCCCCTTCCTCCCCCTATCCCCCCTCCTTCTCTCTCTCCCCTTCTCTCTCTCCCCCTACCCCCCTCTCCCACTACCCCCTCTCCCCCTCCCTCTCTCTCCCCCACTCCCCCTCTCTCTCCCTCCCTCTCCTCTCTCCCTCTCTCCCCTCTCTCTCTCTCCCAGTATGGTGTCACAGCTCCAGACCCCTCTCTCTCTCGCTCTCCCTCATCTCCTTTCTCTCTCTCTTCCCCCCTCTCTCTCCCTCCTTCTCTCTCCCCTCCCCTTCCCTCCCTCTCTCTCCCCCTCTCTCTCTCCCTCCCCTCCCTATCTCCTCCTCCCCTCTCTCCCTCCCCTCTCTCTCTCCTCCTCCTTCTTCTCTCTCTCTCCCCCTCCCTCTCCTCTCTCTCCATCCCCCCTTCTCTCTTCTCTCCCCTCCTCTTCCTCTCTCTCTCTCCCCCCT
>JAPZIH010000873.1:0-48569 GCA_027410445.1 Discoglossus pictus | reverse complement strand
TAGCATTTGTTTACAATATAACGGAGTATGGGTTAAGAAATTTAGCAATGTTTTACATGTAAAAATAGATTTATTACTCACACTAAGTGTTTCAATTCGCTTCCACATGTAACTGGAATTTAACCTTCTTAATTGTATATACATAATATTGGGTGATCTCTTATCACAATGCTGCAGAGCTATTGAATTTACAATAGATCTTAATCTCCTTTTATAGTACAGTAGACTCCCAGTTAACCGGCACCCATGGAGATTGGTGGATGCCGGATAAATGTAGTTTCTGGTTGCTTGAGAGTTACATAATAAAGAGGCCTAGATTAGCTGCACATAGGATGCTCTGCTAAGTATATGTGTCAGTGAGTGCTGTTCTAGCAGCAGTAGCTTTCACTCCTCACTTACACACAGGTACATTCGGCTGGAGGGTGCAGTGTTGAACCCGGGGAATGTAACGCCAACACTGCCCTGGCTCATTCACTCATGCCCGGGGGAATGTAACGCCAACACTGCCCTGACTCAGTCACTCATGCCCAGGGAATGTAACCCTAACACTGCCCTGAATCAGTCGATCATGCCCAGGGAATGTAACGCCAACACTGCCCTGGCACAGTCACTCATGCCCGGGGAATGTAACTCCAACACTGCCCTGACTCAGTCGATCATGCCCAGGGAATGTAACGCCAACACTGCCCTGGCTCAGTCACTCATGCCCGGGGAATGTAACGCCAATACTGGCCTGACTCAGTTACTCATGCCCGGGGAATGCAACGCCAACACTGCCCTGGCTCATTCACCCATGCCCGGGGGAATGTAACGCCAACACTGCCCTGACTCAGTCACTCATGCCCAGGGAATGTAACCCTAACACTGCACTGGCTCAGTCGCTCATGCCCGGGGAATGTAATGCCAACACTGCCCTGGCTCAGTCACTCATGCCCGGGGAATGTAACGCCAACACTGGCCTGACTCAGTCACTCATGCCCGGGAAATGTAACGCCAACACTACCCTGACTCAGTCACTCATGCCAGGGGAATGTAACCCTAACACTGCCATGACTCAGTCACTCATGCCCAGGGAATGTAACGCCAACACTGCCCTGGCTCAGTCACCCATGCCCGGCGAATGTAACGCCAACACTACCCTGACTCAGTCACTCATGCCTGGGGGAATGTAACCCTAACACTGCCCTGACTCAGTCACTCATGCCCAGGGAAAGTAACGCCAACACTGCCCTGGCTAAGTCACTCATGCCCAGGGAATGTAACCCTAACACTGCCCTGACTCAGTCACTCATGCCCGGGGAATTTAACCCTAATACTGCACTGGCTCAGTCACTCATGCCCGGGGAATGTAACGCCAACACATCCCTGACATAGTCACTCATGCCCAGGGAATGTAACGCCAACACTGAACTGACTAAGTCACTCATGCCAGAGACGTACAGTGGATGAAATCTAGGTGCCTGTAAGCATTTTGTGGCATCATAACCTGGCTCCTGGCATTTGTTGAGCCCTGTAAATCTTAATTTGTATTTAAAGTACATGATTCTATTTTTTTCTAGTTGCTTGAGGGTTCGGATTGCTGTAATCATGTCAATAAGAGTGATCTTTTACTTCACTATCACTCTGTTCCTTTTGATAGGATTGAGTTGTGAATTAGGGTGGGAGTAATTATACAGTAATGGCTTTTATTAAAAAATGACGGCAATAAAAAGTGAAGCCTGGCAATGCTGGTTGCCACACAATGGGAGCCTCCCCCTCTACTTTAATAGCCTCGCAATGAGCGCCTTTGGCGCTCACCATGGGCCTTGCAATGACAGGCTTTGACGCTCATCACAGGCATTGCAATGAGGGCCTTTGGCGCTCATTGTGAGCTTCACCCCTCTACCTCTCTCACCCTCGAATTTATTGGCTTAGCGATAAACGCCTTTGGCGGCGCTCATCAAGGGCACCACAATGAGCACCTTTGGCGCTAATTGCAAGTCTTTCCCCCTGTCTACTTCCTCTCTCATTCCTCTCCATTGTGTCTCCTTTCCCCCCTGTGTTTTTAACCCCCCTCCCTCCTATGGGTCTTTTTCCCCCTTCCCTGAGTATTGTTCCCCTTCCCCCTCTGTCTTTCCCCCGTCCCTCGTGTCTCTTCCCCCCATTTCCCTTTCCTGTGTATCTTCTCCCCTCCTCTGACTCCCGTCTCTTCTCCCCTCCTCTGACTCCCGTCTCTTCTCCCCTCCTCTTACTCCCGTCTATTCCCCCTCCTCTCGCTCCCGTCTCTTCTCCCTCCTCTCACTTTCCAGTCTCTCTCCCCCCCTTCTCTATGTCTCTTTCCCTCCTTTGTCCCTTCCACAGCTCTCCCTCCCCTGTGTCTGTTCCCCCTTTCCCTCCACTGTGTCTCTTCCCCCCTCCCTCCCCTGTGTCTCCTTCTACATTTGACATTTACGGGTGTGAAAATATTTGCGGGCTTGAGGAACTGTAGCAATTGAATAGCGATTTTGCGATTGTAACTGTTGCGAGCTTGAAAGATCAAAGGCTTAGATGGGTTGTAAGTTACTATTTTTACGACCGCAGGGATTTTCAGCCTGTAACCCGTAGATCGTTTGCAGCTTGCAAAAAGACGCCAATTGAACAGCAAATTAGTTTATGGGCTCCTGTAAACAACGACAGCTCAATTGAATCAAGGCCATAGTATACCATAAAAGTGCACTATTTTTACAAAATAGTAACTCCTTCAGATATTCTAAAGATCTTCAGTCATTTAACCACAGATTCTGTTCTTTGTTCCCACCAAGTACTCAGTCTCTATCTCCACCAGCCTGGTGGCATCACGTACTAATTCCACATGAAAGAACATTCATTTCTAATTCCCTACAGGTGGATATTTAATTTTTGTTTTCCCATGAACCTTTTCCCACCCATTAAGAAATAGATCTCCATTGACCCTATACACATTTCATTTTGCAATGTATGATTCCTTTCTTTGTTATGTGCTTATAACGTTTTCCAAATTAATTGTTTCCACCCAGGGAGAAATAAATCTCCATTGACCCTTTTCCTTTTGTCCTGTGTGATTCTTTGATTTGTTATGTGCACACATTGAAATGTTGTTTACACAGCATGGAAGGGTGAATGACTCTGATGCTTTGAGAGAGCAAGCTAATGTCGAACGTCGACATCTGACATCAGCACCAGATTTGTCCTATCGAGTTTCTCCGCCCACCAGCGCTATCTCAAAGGGAGCACCGGCAAAAGGAAAAGGGTCAATGGAGATCTATTTCTCCTAGTGTGGAAAAAGTTAATTGGGAAAACTAAGATTTCATATCGCCCTAGGGATCTGTGTGCACTCCATGTTTAGTTGTGTGCGCTCATCTCATGGTATGTGTGCGCGTGCACAGCTTAGAGGGAACAGTAAATGAGGGGGATGAAAGATTAAATCAAGAAATATCCCAGTCAATTCCTATTCAATTAAAAAATAACTTTATTGACATTTATGAGTTTTCAGTACCTAAAAGCATAGTTTTTTTTATTTTCAAGCCCTTTAAACTCATTGCTTTGTTTGATGCAACAAATGTACATAGAAAATAGGAAAATTAATGGAAGGGGCTACTAAGGTTAAAAAAAATATAAATATTATATAAAAAAAAATATAGCTTAGTTTACAGGTCCACAAATGTATTATGAGTGCTCAGCATGATGGTGTAGAGCAAAGTCTATACGTTCTGGATCCCTTAAACCGAAAGGTTATTGGTAACCAAGCAAAAAGCAGCAATGCAAAAAGCAGCAATGCACAGCCCAGCATCATATCATGTATTGTAATAATACAAGCTGATACCTTAGTACAACTTACTGCTCTATTAACGTGATTTACAACTCAGATATCCATAGATCTTTATGAGCTTGCTAATGTTTTTAATTACTTACATTTATATGAGTGAAGTAGAATTGCATGATGTGTCATGTTGATGTGTAATGGCGGACTCATATTAAACCCTTACCCACATTCCATACATACAACTGGTCTTTATCCTGTGTGAGTTTCTTGTGTCATTTCAAATCTTACTGAAACATTTTCTCGTGTAAGTTTCAGATCATGCAAATGGTGTTTATCCTGTGTGAGTTCTCATGTGTCGCTTGAGATATGAGGCCTGACTGAAACATTTCCCACATTCAGAACATGGAAAAGGTTTTTCTCCTGTATGAGTCCTCTTATGTATATTAAGAGCTGAGACATGACTGAAACATTTCCCACATTCAGAACATGGAAAAGGTTTTTCTCCTGTATGAGTCCTCTTATGTATATTAAGAGCTGAGACATGACTGAAACATTTCCCACATTCAGAACATGGAAAAGGCTTTTCTCCTGTATGAGTCATCTTATGTATATTAAGAGCTGAGTGCTGGCTGAAACATTTCCCACATTCAGAACAGGGAAAAGGCTTTTCTCCTGTATGAGTCCTCTTATGTTTATTAAGATCTGAGACATGACTGAAACATTTCTCACATTCAGAACATGGAAAAGGCTTTTCTCCTTTATGAGTCCTCTTATGTATATTAAGAGCTGAGACATGACTGAAACATTTCCCACATTCAGAACATGGAAAAGGCTTTTCTCCTGTATGAGTCATCTTATGTTTATTAAGATTTGACGCGTGACTGAAACATTTCCCACATTCAGAACATGGAAAAGGCTTTTCTCCTGTATGAGTCAACTTATGTGTATTACGAGATGAGGCCTGACTGAAACATTTCCCACATTCAGAACATGGAAAAGGCTTTTCTCCTGTATGAGTCATCTTATGTGTATTACGAGATGAGGCCTGACTGAAACATTTCCCACATTCAGAACATGGAAAAGGCTTTTCTCCTGTATGACTCATCTTATGTGTATTAAGAGCTGAGAGCTTACTGAAACATTTTCCACATTCAGAACATGGAAAAGGCTTTTCTCCTGTATGAGTCATCTTATGTTTATTAAGATTTGAGGCCTGAATGAAACATTTCCCACATTCAAAACATGGAAAAGGCCTTTCTCCTGTATGAGTCATCTTATGTTTATTAAGATTTGAGGCCTGAATGAAACATTTCCCACATTCAGAACATGGAAAAGGTTTTTCTCCTGTATGAGTCCTCTTATGGTTATTACGAGATGAGGCCTGACTGAAACATCTCCCACATTCAGAACATGGAAAAGGCTTTTCTCCTGTATGAGTCCTCTTATGTGTATTAAGAGCTGAGAGCTTACCAAAACATTTCCCACATTCAGAACATGGAAATGTTTTTTCTACTGTATGAGTAATCTTATGTATATTAAGAGCTGAGACATGACTGAAACATTTCCCACATTCAGAACATGGAAAAGGCTTTTCTCCTGTATGAGTCCTCTTATGTGTATTAAGATTTGAGGCCTGAATGAAACATTTCCCACATTCAGAACATGGAAAAGGCTGTTCTCCTGTATGAGTCATCTTATGTTTATAAAGATTTGAGGCCCTACTGAAACATTTCCCGCATTCAGAACATGGAAATGTTTTTTCTACTGTGTTACAAATGTGGTCTTCTCCAATGTTACTCCAAATCTCGGATCCATCTGTTGGGGAAAAAAAAAAAGCACCAGGAGTAAATTCTGACAGCTTTAAAATTCTTCTATATGGAAATTATTAATTAGTATATACCTATTATAGTAATTATAATCAATTAAACTGCACTGAGACCAATTTGCAGTTAATAAAAGGTCACAAATTATTTAGCTTAGTCTATTTATTTAGTGTAAGTTATTTAACTCCTTATGAACACACAGCATATTTTGTAATCATATGAAAATGAAGAAAACTATGTCTGAATACATATAGAGTGCAGTGTGATCCGGTGCATACCAAGTATCATCAATTATGGTAATTTGTTTAACTAAATCTGATAGTTTGCAAAGTGTTATTTAAAAGAAAAAACAAATACTGTATAAACACAAACTTTACATATTGCAACTTCTACATGCAATTATTGCCTGCTGCAGGCTGTCATTTTTTATGCCTGTTACTGGGTGGGTGTTTCTGTAAACTAACAATCTGCCCATTAGCTCTGCGGAGAGCACCGACTGTAGTTACTGACACTTTCCCACTGTGCAGATACAAACTTCCTGTGTGTGCAAAGTCTTCTATCAGGAATTGTGCTAATGAAAATAAAATGGGAGATTGGGGTAATTACACCAGCAAATAAGAAATGTTCCCTAGTGTTTATGAGTTATGAGGATTATATGAAAGAGATCTTGAATCAATTACGTGATAACTGTCATGAATCAGCCAGTGGCCATACTGGGTTTGGACAAAGTCCATGGCTCCTGCTGTGGAAGAAAAGATTTGGGGCCCACTTGTTATGGATATATTGTTATGTTGTGGTCTAGGGGATAAAGTATTATAAGTTTATCCCTTAGCATATTCCCATCCCTTCCATGTTTAGGCTCATTGTAATGGGTGTCATGTGAGGGAGCTGGTGGGATGTCTTGGTTGTATGTGTGTGAAACATTGTGTGTTGTATTTGTAAATATGAATGTATGTTATTATATTGTAGAGGGGAAGCCCATTGAATACAGCCAAAACCTCCTTTGTTCCCAAAGGCCTGTTAATCCCATTAGCTAAGTGTCCAGCAGAGAACTAACAATGGGAAGCTCACAGCTGGAGAGCAGACAGGCAGGCACCCAGAAACAATGGGATGGCCTGAAGGCTTCTCAGCCTTCATAGCATGGGCACAAGAGAACCAAGGTGCTTTCCCCTGGAGATTCAGATCCCAAATGGATTATTTGGCCCCGCCTAGTGGGTGGACCTGGGGAGGAGTCTCATGGTTCCCACGTAGGGAGCCTGCCTGATTGGCTAGAGGCAGTTAGGGGCTGACTAAAGGTAGCCCCTTCCTGGTAATTATGTATGCCTGTTTAAAAGATGTTGTTTTCCAAATAAAGTGGTTCATAATTTTCATCAAGACGTGGTGTGTAGATGTATTATTTACCCAGGAACATATGCTGGTTGAGGAGATCGTTCTGACTTCCTTCCAGGGTTCCCAGCGCACACTACCTTAGGCTGGGACATATGTTCTTGCATCCGCAAAGAATGTCCATTGGTCTGAGTCACCCAAATCTTAGGTCTAAAACCTACAGGAGATAAGAGGACTAGGATCCTCTATACTCCATCATCATTGTAGGTTGTGACAATTGGTGGCATTGGTGAGAGACTCCACAGAAAGACCAGAAATTGAACAGACGGATATCACCAAAGAAGCAACAAGACGGTTTAAAGCAGCCAGGCACTTATACCCCAGTAAGATGACCGCACAAGAGGTGTCCAACTTACTAGACCAGCATTGCCAGAGGATCTGGCAGGAGCGCAATGGAGCGAGAACTCCAGCTCAGCAAAGACTTGGCTACAGAGAGACACTGCGTCTAGAGAAATGGATGGCGATTCTGAATCTGTGGCAGGACGATGAGCTAATGGGCTGGATGGAAGTACTAGTAAGAAAAGAGGTTGCCTTGGAGAACCAATATCACATTTTTCACGCCAAAATAGTTGGTGGCCTTGGAGAGGAGTTTGATTTCCGCTTGGAGATAGATTCTGGCCTCCAAGACATTGTGTATGGTGACCCGGAAGGGGGCATAGGAACCTTTAAAAGGCACAACAACTTGTTTGTGGAACGCTGTCGTGGTCTGGGACTGGAACCATGGTCCATGGAGGCTAATTTAATGGTACACCTGATTGAGCAGGAACGGCAGCTGGAGGAGGAGTATTTTGAGTTGTGGGACGAGATCTATGGGGAGACATTTTGCCCATCAAGAGGGGAACAACCCAGTCAAGAGGACTGGTCGCCAGATCTTTACAACACAGATGGTATGTACCGAAGTGATTGTGTGCAAGGGGTCTGGGGAGAACATAGTGATGGAGAATGCGTTCCTTTAAAAAATGCAGAGACTGTGTCAGAGCCTAGAAGGGATGGTAAAGTCAGCTTGAGACCAAATCACCAGCTCCAAGAGCCAGAGACCCAGGGGAATGTTCCCTGGGTGGGGTCAGATAACCCATGTTTGTCCCCTGATACCCCAAGAGACTTAATCCCAGAGGAAATGCTAGCAGAGCACAGTTTCTCCAAACGGGTCACGCCTGAGGTACCGGATGTGGAAAAGGTCTCACCTGAGGACTACCTTCCAGCACAAATCCTGGCAGAAACCCCAGTAACTGCTCAGCAGGTAGGGCCAGATGAACTAAGTCTGCCCTCAGAAGTTCTAGGCAATGTGTATGGGCCAGAACTGCTCATGGAGGCAGGGGCTCAGGATTGCTATTTAAGAGACTGTGGGGAGGGAAAGGAACTGGTTCCTAGCTACATGGAACCAGACCTCACACAGGAGGAGGCAGTGGCACCAGGGATAGCCGTGCCTGCCTGTGAGAAAGAGCCATGGGTGCATTGCGGCACCCCAAAGGATTGTGTATGTAGTGAGGACTTGACTGAGATGACCAGTGTCCAGGAGTCCAATACAAACTCTGGAGCAGACAAAGCTCAGAGGGCCCAGAAATCCACAAAGGATGAGGCCCAAGTTGCCAAGCAAAAGGCCATAGAAGAAGAGGGTCAGCTGAGGGCCCCAAAGCACAGCCTGGGTGGAAACAGCGTAGTTCTCCAGGCTGCAACACAGACAGACCCAGGGGAAGAAAACCAGGAGGGTCTGTCCAAAGATACAGATTTCCAGGAGCCAGAGCAAACAGAGCATCCAAGTCCGGACTCCATCAGGGACGCTGGAGTCAAGCGCAGACCCTTATGTACTTTACTGCAGTTATTGTGTTATTGGGCTCCCAACAATAATGATTTTGCTGAGAGAGGTACTGGACTGCCCCCTTGCCATCCCATAGGCCCAGAGACTGTTTTAGAAACCCCAGCCCAGCTGTGGGGACTGGCTGAGGGGAAAGGGGTTGCTATGGGACAGGGGTTGTTTTATGGGGCTCCCAAAAATACGGTTTTGCCTCAGAAGAGTGTATGGGTGCAACCCACTGTGTCCCCAGTGACTTCCATGCTGCTGCCAAAAAGAGAGAGATGGGATTCTGGACTATTTGGGTGGGGGTTGCATGGGAAGAGCAATTTGCTCTACACAGTGGGAGCAAGGCCAAGGGCTGGGGGAGGTCTTTACTCTGCACCTTGGGACTGTGTGCGCACCGACATGAACTTGCCTAGCATGCAGCGGGCCTGGCCAAACCAGCAGATTCATGACTATCAGCGTAGCTGGGAAAATCTTGGATGTTCCCTGCCCGCTTGGGGAAGGCTTGTCATGAATCAGCCAGTGGCCATACTGGGTTTGGACAAAGTGCATGGCTCCTGCTGTGGAAGAAAAGATTTGGGGCCCACTTGTTATGGATATATTGTTATGTTGTGGTCTAGGGGATAAAGTATTAAAAGTTTATCCCTTAGCATATTCCCATCCCTTCCATGTTTAGGCTCATTGTAATAAATGTCATGTGAGTGAGCTGGTGGGATGTCTTGGTTGTATGTGTGTGAAACATTGTGTGTTGTATTTGTAAATATGAATGTATGTTATTATATTGTAGAGGAGAAGCCCATTGAATACAGCCAAAACCTCCTTTGTTCCCAAAGGCCTGTTAATCCCATTAGCTAAGTGTCCAGCAGAGAACTAACAATGGGAAGCTCACAGCTGGAGAGCAGACAGGCAGGCACCCAGAAACAATGGGATGGCCTGAAGGCTTCTCAGCCTTCATAGCATGGGCACAAGAGAACCAAGGTGCTTTCCCCTGGAGATTCAGATCCCAAATGGATTATTTGGCCCCGCCTAGTGGGTGGACCTGGGGAGGAGTCTCATGGTTCCCACGTAGGAACCCTGCCTGATTGGCCAGAGGCAGTTAGGGGCTGACTAAAGGTAGCCCCTTCCTGGTAATTATGTATGCCTGTTTAAAAGATGTTGTTTTCCAAATAAAGTGGTTCATAATTTTCATCAAGACGTGGTGTGTAGATGTATTATTTACCCAGGAACATATGCTGGTTGAGGAGATCGTTCTGACTTCCTTCCAGGGTTCCCAGCGCACACTACCTTAGGCTGGGACATATGTTCTTGCATCCACAAAGAAGGTCCATTGGTCTGAGTCACCCAAATCTTAGGTCTAAAACCTACAGGAGATAAGAGGACTAGGATCCTCTATACTCCATCATCATTGTAGGTTGTGACAATAATGATATCTACATAAAGTTGAATAATGACATCACAATGGAGTATTAGGCATGCCGATACAAATACTCTTTTATATGCTTAATCTTTTCATCCATTATCATTGAAAAAGGATAACCTTACCCAGATGCTGAGAGTGTGGAGATTAAATAGTAATAGGAATAAAATAGTAGATGCTGTTAATAAAATGGGCACTACGTTTTCTGAGGTTATATTAGTAAAGAAATTGTACTAAGTGTTCAGAGGGCACTTGGAATGCCCCACCGACCATCCCCAATAGGGATCCCATGGTATCTAAAATTAGTCATCTACCATAGGGGTCCCTATGGACTTCCATAGTACCCGAATCCTCTACCATGGGGGTACCTTTAAAAATCTGTAATATCTTAACACCTAACTAAAAATGTATGTAAATAATAAAAACTTAATTTACTAAAAATAAATAATTACAATAAAAATAAAATAAATTAAAATAAAAAAAATACAATTTAAAATAAAAACATTACATTGAAATTAACATTTAGGTCCATAGGGAGTGAGGTAAGTGGGATACAGTATATACATACATATACACACACAAGTGTCTTTTTCTCCAATTTTTCGAATGTTTGCTTTACACCTAATTATGGCGGCTGGTACTTATTTAATGTAGAACTCTCTATTCAGTGATATTATTATTGAAGTATTTTTTTACCAGCTCCCTGCTGTATACTGTTATTATTATTATCACTCACCTGTACAGGGATCTGAATGGGTTTCCATCTGGTTATTAGACTTCTCATCTCTCTCATATTCTCCGTCCTCATTATATAAGTCAGGATATAGATCTCCATCTTGGGATCCTGTTAGTCACAAGAGAGAGAAGCCTCTGGATTTGTACAGATTTACACAACTATCTGACATAACTATCTACAGAAACAGATCCTGGGTGTAAATATACAGACTGAGGTTTCATAGTTTTACTCATTATCAGTTTATGACTAATGTGAGAATCTTTGTGTATAAAAACACAATAAACTGATTTAATAAATTCAACAATATAACTACACTAGGAAATTGCCCCACAATGCGAGGCGCTCATTGCTGCGCGAGGGCCACAAAGCGTGACCAACATCGTAAGCATTCAGGACACTGACAACTATATATGTGAATGTGAATTATCCCGTACATTTGCTGCGTGCATGTGTTAGACATTAAGTTATAGACTGACATTAGTAATGATTGGCAAGCACACCCATATCAAGGTCTCTGAGCTATCCATTACAATACTGAGTTGCACAAACAATGCTGCATATCTCGATAAATATTTACTATAGAGATAAATAGCTATTACAATGTATAGACAGTTTTTAATTATTACTTTGAGATAAAATAAACATATAGTTACGGTGACAGTGAGCCGTTACAGAACTTATTATTAATGTTCTTATTTTGTGTTACATCCTCACCATTCCCAGGACTCTCCTCCTCCTTCACCTGCTGCTGATCTCTTATATTCAGATCTTCGTGTTCAACCTTGGAGACAACTGGAGGCTTCACATCTAAAGATTCTACAAAGAGAGATAAACAGATTATAGACATACACCATTTTAATTATTTACTATTAATCTAGTGTTTGTGTCTTAAAAACTATTTAATTCACCTTTATCATGAGCTGTGATGTTTGTAAAAGTTTTTGGGAGATGAAGGAGAAATCCATCTCAATAAGGACTGAAGCAAGTGATAATTGCCCAAAAGATATTACTCACCATCACTGATATTTACAGGAAATTCCTCCTCTTTAATCTCCTGGGGACTCCTCATATTTGTCTCTTCTTCTTGGTCAGACTCTAAGAGTACTGGTGGTCTCACTTTGTCACTGTCTGTACAAATAAACATGAGATGGTCACACACTGTGATTTGTTATATGTCTTTATTGTCTGTACAAATAAACATGAGACGGTCCTACGCTGGGATTTGTTACATGTCTTTATGGTCTGTACAAAAAACATGAGACAGTCACACGCTGGGATTTGTTATATGTCTTTAATGGTCTGTACAAATAAACATGAGACGGTCGCACGCTGGGATTTGTTACATGTCTTTATGGTCAGTACAAATAAACATGAGACGATCACACGCTGGGATTTGTTACATGTCTTTATGGTCTGTACAAATAAACATGAGACGGTCACACGCTGGGATTTGTTACATGTCTTTATGGTCAGTACAAATAAACATGAGACGGTCACACACTGGGATTTGTTACATGTCTTTATGGTCTGTACAAATAAACATGAGACGGTCACACGCTGGGATTTGTTACATGTCTTTATGGTCAGTACAAATAAACATGAGACGGTCACACGCTGGCATTTGTTACATGTCTTTATGGTCAGTATAAATAAACATGAGACGGTCACACGCTGGGATTTGTTACACGACCCTGCACAACTTGAGCTTCATACCTACAACCCGCGGAACTACACATCAACACAAATAAACAATTCACACTGCGAAACCTGTAGCACTTTGAGCTGCAAAAAATATGAACTTAACAGCCGAACCACGAACAGCAAAAAACACACAAAATACAAAAAAAAAACACACACACAGCAAGGGGGTACAGAAGACAGAAATTACAACTATCCCTCTGTCTATCTATCCCTCTGTCTATCTATCCCTCTCTCTGTCTATCTATCTATCTGTGACTGGTTATCAGGTGTGAGTGGGATAAAGACAGGAACAGATACTGGATATAATAATATTATACTATATATATAATACAGAGTGATGGGAGAGGGGCTGTCTATCTGTCTTTCTATTTATCTGTTGGTCTATCTATCTAAATAGCCCCACTCCGCAGAGCCGCAGTTGCAGTGGTCTTGCTTTGAGAGCCTGCAGTTTTAACGTGGCGTTATCAACGGATTTTGGCAAGGTCGCACTGCTGAGAACTATATATGTGATAATATCATTATTTCCGGTATCTGTTCATGTCTTTATCCCACTCGCACCTGATAACCAGTCACAGATAGATAGATAGACAGAGAGAGGGATAGATAGACAGAGGGATAGATAGACAGAGGGATAGATAGACAGCCCCTCTCCCATCACTCTGTATTATATATATAGTATAATATCATTATATCCGGTATCACTTCCTGTCTTTATCCCACTCGCACCTGATAAACAGTCACAGATAGATAGATAGACAGATATATTTATAGATAGACAGACAGAGTGATAGATAGATAGAGGGATAGATAGACAGAGGGATAGATAGACAGACAGAGGGATAGACAGACAGAGGGATAGATAGACAGATAAATAGACAGAGGGATAGATAGATAGACAGAGGGATAGATAGATAGACAGAGGGATAGATAGATAGACAGAGGGATAGATAGATAGACAGATAGATAGACAGAGGGATAGATAGACAGACAGAGGGATAGACAGACAGACCCTCCCCCATCAGTCTGTATTATATATATAGTATAATATCATTATATCCGGTATCACTTCCGGTCTTTATCCCACTCGCACCTGATAACCAGTCACAGACACAAATAACTTCCTGTATTATCTCCTGATCAGTAATTGGAACATTAATCACTTTATTTACCTGCTCAGAGCTCGGACACACAGCCGGATCCGGTCTAAGCCGCAAGCTCTAATAAAACCGGAAGTGGGTGTCCCGGAAGTCCCAGCACTAAATGTAATATCCCAGAATGCTCAGCAGCACAACAGGAGCCTCCCGGCACCTTAGGGGGTGGGTTTCTTATTTGTTGTTTCCATGGTGACGATGTACACGCACACACACATATATATATATATATATATATATATATATATATATATATATATATATATAAATCTGTCTCTCACCCTGCACATACAAATCTAAAGATAGGTCTGATTTTTTTACTGTATTGATCTGCCTAGCAACTAATGATGTCAACGCTTGTGCAATTATTTGATTGGCCAGGCCGTTTCTCATGGTATTACTGGCCTGTAATGTGTGTGTTACAGTCACTGTGAGAGATCTATGTGGAGCTGCACAGACCTGGGGATACAAGTGATATCTTGGAGGGAGGGAGTTTATGTGTCACATTTAGTGTATATATGTATATAATGTGGTAGGGAGGATTATCTCTGAGGACCTGGACTTTTATGTGAACTCAATATACTCTAGATGGCTTCTTATTTTCACCAGACAGACAGACAGACAGGTGTTTATGTGTCTTTACATTTAGTGTTTATATATTTAAACTTTATATTCTAGATGGCTTCTTACTTATTTACCATATACATATATATATATTATTATCTTCATTAGATCTATATGTTGTTACCATGCAATTTATTATATCTATGTACAAAGGTAATTAGTCTTATAAAAGACTATTAGTCTTCCTCACAGATTGGAAGTCCTTGTAATATCATTAGTTGGACGCTTAGTAAGAGGGTGATCTGAAATCTTAATGACTTTATACATTTTCACCTTACATGTGATGGCAAAATATATAAACGTGTTACTGAAATCTTATGTTGTATCTTCTGGAAAATATTTAACTTTAAATTAAAATAAATGTACAATTTATTTTAAGAATATTCACTTGCCGTAACCATCATAGTATTACAATTTGTAATTATCTTGTTCATGTGTACTTTATATATACATATATGTACAATTATACTCTATTACATTTTATCTCTGCACTACTGTATACGTGTTTTATATTTACCATACAAATGTTTTATAAGGTGTAAGGGGTATAGTTTTCCCTTGTGATTAGAATGGTGTATGTTTATAACGTTTCCTCTGACTAGAGTCCCTCTGTTAGGCCCAGCACACAAACGCACTCTCCTGTTCTGCCATATTGGACGGTCACGTACATGGACAGCCTCAGAGGTAGTCCTGGGACACCATGAGGGAAAGAGGAGAATAGTGGATTTAGAGATAAACCACAATGTCACAACCCACTCTTTGTTGGGCTTCAAAAGGCCAAGGTGACCAATCCTACCTGCAGGATGACCAGGTTCTGTATCCCCGCATCAGGACAGATTAACCGGGTTCTAGGACAAGTTGTGATTCTCAGGACAAGTTACCGGGTTTCAGGGCTACCTGGAGAAATTAATATTTGATTAAAAAAATATAATACACCTTCTAAAAGACACACACCATGCATATGTGTCATAAACAGAGCATCATCTTTATTTTTTAATACACATTTGTATACAGTATTTTTTCCCTTACTTGTGCCACTTCATTTGGTAAATACCAGTTTGACACCTTTTTGCCCCCTTTGAATTTCCCCTCTTGGGCTTGGTCCCCAAGGAAATTGTGCCAGTCTGTCTATTTCCCCAGCTAGGTGCTGATGTAAGGGTGGCAAAACCTTTATTGAGTTGGAGGGGGTTTGACTAGGGTAGACGAGGTAGCTCTGGGGTGTTTTCACATTAAATGACGGACAAGGACATCCATAACATTTCTAGCAATTCGGAATCCCGAATAAATTTAATTGGGGGTCAGGAACAATGGCTAATTCAAGTATTTCCTAATTTAGGCATAATCACAAGAAAAAAGATCAAAGCACTTGACAGCACTTGACCTCTGTCTTTTGAAACAAAGCAATCCAGTTTATATTTGACAGCCTAGTTAACAGTGAATCTCCCATAGAAGTCTATGGAGCCCGATCTACTGCTTACCACAAGTCTGATTCCAGCCAAGAGCCTGACCCTGTGACTTGGAGAAAACTGGGTATCACGGTTGGCTACTGGAAGTGCCTTTAGGTCACCCTTAAAGCTGTAGTACCCCAAAAAAAATATATATTGGCTCAATGCAATATTTGTACCCTGAAACACATGTTACACATAGAACGAGTGCCCCAAATAATATACAATGTACCCAGAGCACTCTAGGCTTGGGTGACCCAGTGAAAATTCTTCTTGGTAATGGGTCCAAGGAACCCAAAATTTAAGGAACAGATAATCTTGATTTTTCATGTATATTTAAATAATTAGTAAAATGTTAATAACTGAAATGAAGCAGGAATTGGACATTAATAACTTAGAAACTTATTAAAGATCATATGATTCCAGGAGGACTTTATATTTTTTTAAATGCAACTTTTGATCAGGATAATGATAAGTTCCTACAGGAATGGTATAACATGTTAGATGATGATCTAAGGGATCAGTCACAGACAATGTTATGGAAACTCTCATATAAACAAAGCAAAGGGAAAATAATCTGATTTGGGAAAGTAAAGATTTTACAGACATGTCATCAGGTACAAGAGATAAGATTAAACATACTGAGTATGAAATGATAGAAAGAAATAGGCAATGTCTGAGAGATAAATTGGGTAAAACAATAAGATATTAGAAAGGAAATGAGAGAATCTGTAAGAGGGGAATGTGAAATAACACCTGAGGAGAATAAAATAGAAATGATTAATTTAGAAAAAAATCAATGACAGAAGAAGGAGAGAAAAAGGTTTAATTCCCCTGAACAAGGGTACAATACTCTGCCCTGTTATATAGAGATAGGGCATGTAAAGAAAGGGCTTCATGCATCCAATTGTCGCTCCAATTGAAGTAATTAAAAAGATAAAGATAATTCTTCAAGAAATGTTTTTCCGTGATGGAATAGACAATTTCATCACAAATTTAATTGGAAACGCTCAGAATCAGAGAAATTTATAGCCTCACATTGAAGTTCAAAATACAGTAAGTTTAGACATACAGAGAGGAGTAGGACCAATAGTTGTTGTTATTTAGTCATTCGGTTTTGTCTGACTCTCTGTGACCCTATGGACCGCAGCAAACCAGGCACATCTGTTAGTCACTACCCCTTTGAGCTCCATTGAGCTCATGTTCATTGCTCTATCTCCGCCACTGCTGTCCCCTATTCCGTGTGCCATCAATCTTTCCCACATCAGAGTGGGAAATCCTGTCTTCTCATGATATGGATAAAATATTTGAGCTGCAGCCCTTATGATCAAGCCTTCCAGTGAACAGTATGTCTTAATTTTGTGTCGTACTGATTTATTGGATTTTCTTGCAGTCCAAGGGGCTCTAAGTAGTTTTCTCTGACACCACAATTCAAAGGCATCAATTCTCTGGCGCTCAGACTTCTTTATGGTCCAGCTCTCACATCCGTGTGTTACTACTGGGAATACCATAGGTCTAACTATGAGGACCTTTGTTGATATGGGTTGAAAAAGGATAGAGGCTATTAAATATGGTTTGGAGCAAGCGCAAATATAAGTGAGGGAGCAAATATTGTGCACACTAAATGGTCTAAATTTCATTTCACTTAATTACTTTTGGTATAATTGTCATTTACAGGTTTACATCGTATTATAAGCTTCTTTTCATGGGTTTTTGTTTCATTTTCCTATTCTTAAAATATCAATGTTTTTGGTCACAAACTGGTAGCCTTTAAGTGATTTATATATGATTTTTTACGTATAGAAATACAAAGTGGACGATCTTAATGTATTTTTTGTGTATATAAATGGTAATAATTTATTTTTGTGTATATAAATGGTATAATTTAGTGTTGGATTGTGTCTCTAATGTTAGTTTTGCTTCAGTCCATTAGAGATCAGATGTTACAAACTAAAACTTGTATTAAATCAGTAGATGTAAGGATTTATATTATAACAGTTGTAATTACAGCCCCAGCCTAAAAACAAACCATTTAATCAGTGTAATAAAGTAACACAAAACTGATCAGAGTTACCAGGGTTTATAGAACAAGCTTTATATATGTAGGAGAAATCCGACGTAATTTATTATAATGACGGTATGTTATAGCGAGATATGAGAGAAGAGCAAACTTAGAGAGAATATTTACTGGGATATATAAATTGATTGTAAGCTCTGTTGTGGAAATAATACAAATATCCTTACATTTTTAGTGTGTGTATATATATATATATATATATATATTATATATAATATATATATATATAATATATAAATATATATATATATATACATAAATATATATATATATATATATACACATCACAATTATCACTTTTTTCCATTGGTGGTGATATTAGGCTAAGAAGTAAGCTGTGAACCAGTATTTTCCCTCTTGTAAGATATATAGTTATGAAATAGTTAAGCCCATGATTTAGCGGTTTCAGCTACAGACAGAAGTTTTAGTCATAACAATATATGTTTTTCAGTCTTATACAAGGGCATAGCTCAAGGATGATCAGGATTCGCATCTTGTGGCATGCTTTCAGTGCATGATTTGCACATGTAGATTACTGATTGGATATTCTAATATCAATAATATTTTATTGGTTGTGGAGTGGGTTATGCCATGTTTCTAAGAAGTGAGCATGGATTATCCTATTGTTTTTATGTAAATGAGTATAAAAAGCTATGTTGTTTATTTAGCAAGTAGCAGTCATTTTGGATGTTTTTGCTACTGATCCAAATTTTTGTCTAAATAAACTCTAATAATTAGGAATTAACCAGAGGACTCTGTTTTTTTGTCCATCATGACTGGGTTTCGGAGTAAAAAGTATTAACTTATTAAATGTCCATAAATACACCCATAAACGGCAGGATTTGTGGGGGAAATCATGGCCAAAATCCTAATTAGAGGTGTGCAGAGCCTATAAAAAAAAAATCTGTGTGTAGGATTGCTGTCATGCGTATCTTCCATGAAAACTGGAGTTTGTAAGGAGTGAATGGGGCATGAGCCGCAAAAAATTACCTCACACAAACTTACTTCTACTCCGTGGAAAACCTATTATGATAGTTGTTTTATAGTGAAAACCCAGAATGCTAGTTAGTGATATTAAGTAAAATAGTGTAATTAAGAGAGAAGAGGAGGATTGGTCTGTGTGTATAGTGCATGCTGTGTTTTCTAAGCTGACTATTTGGTTTGTTGTTAAATTGCTAAAAAAGTATTGTTCTTTTTGCATGCTACTGAAATGTATGCATGTCACTTTACATTTTTATGTACAAAGTCTTAAAACTGTCTGTGATAGTTCAAAGCACAGCGCTGATCCACCACCTGCGCGTCCCCTCCACCCGCAATCTCTTGTGATTTAGAAGTTTATTTTCCATTTTTAACCTATGATTAATCGAAGCTTGTACTGCTTTCCCCCACTCCTAGCGTTTCTGTGATTATTGCTCAGAGATAGTGTGTGTTTTCTAGTTGAGAGAGCAAATTAAAACTGTAGTGTTGTTGAAATTAATCTTCTGATAAAAGCTTCAAGAGTTGTGCATATTTTTAAAGGAAGCAAATGTCTGTGATTATTTTTATATGTAAGTTGATTAGTCCTTCCTGAAAAATGTGCATGTTATCTGTTCTAATCTTGCTATTTCTGTCTGTATTCTGGTCTTCCTAAAAGATACTTTTGGTTTGTATATATATATATATATATATATATATATATATATATATATACCCTGGATATATTCAAGATGGCATCTGACAGCTGTTTGAATTGGCACATCGCCTAAAATTACAGAGAGGGAACTGAAAAAAGTGTGTACTTTTTTTTTTTTTTTTTTTTTTTTTTGGAAGGTTAGAAGAAATTTTGTAAAGGTGGTTTTAGCAAATTAATAATGTTAGAGGAGAGGGGTGTTAGTTGGAAATATTTGTAGAAACAGAACTCAAGAGATATTCCTTAAATAAAAAATAGAACCTAGAATTTGTTTTAGCAAGTAATATGAGGTTTCTGGCATGTGAAATTGATCCGATGTGAGATCATTAATTATTGTTTGTGAAATGAATTGCAAGGTGTAATTAATAATATCCAGAGGCAGGCAGCCCCCATTATTGTTAATTGTGAAATCTTTGTGTTTAAAGTTAGATGTGAGCTATTGCCCAGTACACTTTAAATAATGTCCCGTAATAAGTTATGAAATTAGATAGAATCTCTTTATTTTATATTCTGTGGGAACTAACAGTAAGAAATTGTCCGTTTTGGTATTTATTCATGTTTAAGATAAAAAGGTTTTATGAAATAATAAAAGTTTTTGTCAGTGTAGGATTGTTCTCTCTCTTCTCCCAATGCTGTAACTGCCTCTCCTTTTCCCAGAAGGTTTCTACCTCCCTAGTAACTTTCAAGTTACAGAGCGTTACGTGAAAGTTGACCCATGAAGATGAAATAAGGTATATTATAATGAGTTACTTAAATAGATTCAGATTGCCGTGCATAAATAATTGTCTACCTGCACACCTAATAAGATGTATTTGTGTTGTTATTTACTGCTAGTAATAGTGACCTACTCTGTTGTAGTCTCCAGGTGTTTGCACCTTCTGCACCAGCATTAGCACAAACCCTATTGCAGGTGAAATAATAATTTTTATGAAAATATTGATGAGATAAAGGTTTTAATGAGTGAGTTAAACAGTTTGTTTCAGTGAAATTATACTTGATTATAGAAAATATTGTGTATTTCTCCCCATAGAGTGCCATAGTGTAATTTGAGGAAATTGTTTTATGTCACATATTTCTTTTAGGGTTGGATAGACATATATCTTTTTTTTATTTTTTTTATTTTTGATACAATTATGTTTAGGATTAGTTATAGGTAAATATATCTATATGTTTTGCTAAAAATTGTTTTTTTTTTTGTTTCTTACAAAGTGTTTTGAGAATATTTATGCGCATGTAAATTCTGTGAGCTCACAATTATGTAATTATGTAAATGTGTCTTGTCTGTATTTATTTGGATCCTGTGTTTCTGTTTTTAGGCTCCCACTACCACATAGGGTGGGAATGAGAAGTAATGCAGGTGGGGTTGTTTTACTCAGATTTCTACAATTTTTAAAACTTGAATCCCTCCATCGCCAGAAATAGCCTTAAAACAAAATTGCCTGAATGCGTTACTTTACATCAATCTGAAACGGCAAATTGGCGAAACATGTTAATTCATCTGAATTCATTATTTTACATCAATCTGAAACTGCAAATTGACGAAACTTGTATCATTGGATCGTTAGTTTAATATGAATATGAAACGAAAAATTGCCTAAATGCGTTATTTTACATCAATCTGAAACAGCAAATTGGGTGAAACGTGCAATTCCTCTAAATTTGTTATTTTACATCAATCTGAAAATGGCAAATTGATGAAACTTGTTTATTTGTTAGTTTATATAAGTATGAAACGAAATATTGGTTTGTAAACACATTTCTTGCAAATTACACACAGAGCACTGAGCTCAGACATCAGTGAAACCTCAGTACAGGGAGCAGTAGCTGGTGCCGAGGACAGACCTGCCCAATCTGACTACAGGGGGAGAGAGTGCTGAGAGAGGGGGGAGTGCTTAGGAGAGAGAGAGCGTGCCTAGTGATCACACATACAGGACCCCTACAGTGGCTCCCGATTGCGTCCCTGCTGAGATCTTGCACATGGCCATGTTCTTGCGGTAGAGATGGAGACCCAGCCGGTGAGGTTGCATCAATCATAGTTGTCAAACTACGATATGTCGCAAAGTGGGACAACGTCTCATAGTTAGACAATTATAATATGTGATTGTAGCTCATGACCCACCCTCTCTATACGTCGTACATGGCTATTAAGTTGAAATTAGACTTGTTGGTGTCTATACAGGTGGTAACATTACACTCGTATACAACCCATCAAGAGTTATATTTATAAAATACACATTGAAGTCATGTTAAAAGTTGCCTGTATATAAGCCATATTTTTACAATCCCCACCTAGAGAGTGAATTATTTTGTAAATAAAAAATGAGCTCTCTCAAATAATACAAAAAGATATTGCTTATTGTGTGTAGATCCACTGTGTGTATGATATTTCAAAGTAATACAGTTCACTGAGACAGAAATGATCTGATAAAGACCAATACTTTCTACTAAATTTAGTTGTCTGTGAGGCAAATTTGGACTAATTATATAAGCACTCACAGTATGCATTTATAATATTTATACTCCTGTGGCTACTGTGTGCAAAAATCACATCACCCTCCCATAACTACTGTAGCTTCATTAACAAGACACAAGTCTGTTTTACACTTCCATACCAACCTCTATGTGCCACTTTCCTACTTTCACCATTTTTCCTGCATTGTTGCATCCATGTGTCACCATTTCCACCTATGTACCATCCTCTGAACCATTTTGGATCTTATTGAGAGGTTAATGTTACATCTAGCTAGCTTGCTAGCTTGCTTAGGACTTATGTTGTCTTTAATATGGTGTATTGTGTGTATTGAAGAAACCACTCATTAAAGGACACTTTATTGTTAGCAAGCGTGGAAAAAAAAAGTGTGTAGGAGATTGTAGCACCTTATTAGGTACTTTAGTGAAAACATTAAATGTGACTCGGTATTCACTCAGGAAATGGAAGATATGTGAAAATAAACCGGGATCTTCTCTGTCACTTCAGGAAATTATAAGACCCCCAACTACACGTAAAGCATGCAGCAGGATCTCAAAAGGAATCACTATGGTTGTTCATCTCACTCGTGTCTCAATACCTCCATATTACTTCCAAGCCTGGCTTTCTATAACAAGAGATACAAGAAATCATAATAACCCAAATTCCAACCATATCCTAAATTAGGGTGATCTAATTCTAAATTGTTCTGTGTCCCTAACAGAGATAAACAAATTAAAACAAGAGCTAAACAAATGACTGACCAATGGGTTATCCTACTAAACGTATTATTTGCAGTACTAAATTAGTATTCATATCAGTATTGTACTTTTACATTCATGTAGCCTTAGAATGTACTAGTTCTGAAACCATATGAATACTTGGTGAGGTTCCATTGTTTGCCACACCTCCTTCAAAAAAATAAAAAAAAAACAATTTTTAAAAAATAAAAATAAAAATAAAAGAATCCAGATTGAATGATACCTTTATAGTTTAAAAAACTCTGTCCTATTTCATATTATGACAGATTGACGTAACATCAAAAGAAAGGATAACATGCAATCTGTATACAATATTTAATAACTTGCTGCCATTGAAAAAAAATTAACAAGGCTTTAAAAGAAACACAAAAATAAGAGTATATAGCTGCTTCTCAAAAATCAGTTAAAATGCTCACTTACATGTACAGTCCTCATTGAGCCTCAGCTACTGGCAGGATTATGAGATTCTATTTGTTGTCCTCTAACTATATGTATTTTTATATGAGATATTTTGCTGGGTAATGTATATGACTGCCTTTAATAATCAAAACTTTTTTTTTAATGATTTCAAGAGAATCTATTATATTGAGACTTAAGGGTTAAATAATAAACTACTTACCTGTACATAAGACTACTGATTAAAATAATCGTCTGCTGTGATCATAAAAGTTAAGATATACCAATGTACTGTTATTGAAAAGTAAATATACCACCAAGGTTATTGGAGAATAAGTATAAAGAACTAGACTTCATTGCTCAATAAGATAAAGAAATAAAAGGTATTTAAGTAACCTTTATTTGTCACCTTTTGGATATGCTGCAATAAAAAATATTAAGTATTATAAGGCTCTACTTGTAATATCAATTAGGACAGCTAAGTCCTGTTAAAAACAAGAAATAACGTGGTAAACAACAGTTGTCTGGTTTTAATAAAATATTTAATTGTATGTTATTATAATCTTTTGCCTAATAAAAGGTAGATATATAAAAGAGTAAATAAATATAATCCTTACAGGTATTCTTTTGAATATCTGAATAATTTCAGTTATTATATTGATACTAGCGACTTGCCCGTAAAAAAATGACGGCATGATCGATTTTTTTTCAAAAAAATTCCCTCTCCCTCCCGTTTTTTCTTTCACCCCTTTTCCTTCCCTGTCTCTCTTTGCCCCATCTCTCCCTCCCCCTCTACCTGCCCTATGTCTCTTTCCCCTCCTCCCCCTCCCTCTCCTGTTCTCTCTCCCCCCTCTCCTTTGTTTTTTTCTTACTCCTCCTTCCCCTGTGTCTTCCCTCTCCTCCCTCTTCTGTGTCTTTCCCCACTCGTCTCGTGTGTCCTTCCCCCCTCCCTCCCCTCTGTCTCCACCCCTCTCCATCCCCTGAGTCTTCTCCCCCCTCTCCTTCCCCTCTGTCTCCACCCTCTCCCTCCCCTGAGTCTTCCTCCCCCCTCTCCTCCCCTGTGTCTCCTCCCCCACTCTCCCTCCCGTGTGTCTCCCGCTATCCCACCTCTGTGTCTCTTCCCCCTCCTCTGTGTCTCTTCCCCCTCCTCTCTCTCTGGCTTCACACTGCCCCGGTAGCCTCGTAGTGGCTTGAATGTCTAAGTCATCAGTAGGGCAGGGAGAGCACCTCTCCTGTACCTCATTTCCCCCCCTTTCCCTCTCCTGTGTTTCTCCTTTCTCCCTCTGCCTTTCCCCCCTTGTGTCCTCCTTTCCCCTCTCACTCCGATATGTCTCCTTCCCCCCTCTCTCTCCCTTGTGTCTCCGTTCCCCCTCCTCTCCCTCCCTTGTCTCCTTTCCCCAATCATCTCCCTCCCTTTTCTCCTTTTTCCCCCTCCTCTCCCTTCCCTGTGTCTTGTACCTGGGATTCAACCCTGCCAGCAGCGCCACATTCACCTCATTCAGAGTGCATTATACATAGGGCTGGGCCAGGCTAATACAAACTTGCAATAAATATTGCTGGGAGAAATCACATATATACCAGGATGCAACCCTGACAGCAGCGCCGCACTCACAGTCTTCTCCTCTCCGGCTTCCTTCCTCCGACCGGAACTACTTTCTGTTCAAGGCGGGCATTGCGCATGCACATTCCGATGCACAGCTTGATCCAGAAAGTGGTTTCCAGCCAGAGAAAGGGAGCCGGAGAGGAGAAGACTGTGAGTGCGGCGCTGCTGGCAGGGTTGCATCCTGGTACGTGCTTCGCGCTGGTTGCAGGCACTGCTGGCAGGAACCAGGTAAGGTCCTCGGCTTTGGGTTATGCGAGCCCTGCGGGCCTCGTGATGAGCGGCCTACAGCACTCTTTGCAGTTGGGGTGCTGCAGCTTTCGTGCGGGCCCCGAGATGAGCTTCAGGAGGCCCACAACGGGATAACAACTAGCAGTACGAAAACTATATATGTGATTTCTCCCAGCAATATTTTATTGCCAGTTTGTATTAGCCTGGCCCAGCCCTATGTATAAATGCACTCTGCATTTAGTGCCTTGCAAAAGTATTCACCCCCCTTTGGCATTTTTCATGTTTTGTTGGCCTCACAACGTGGAATTAACATGGATTGTTTGAGGATTTGCATCATTTAATTTACAAAACTTGCCCACAACTTTGAAGATGTTTTATTTATTTATTTTAATTGTGAAGCAAACAACAAATAGGACAAAATAACAGAAAAAAAGTCAATATGCATAACTATTCACCCCCCTAAAGTCAATACTTTGTAAAGTCACCTTTTGGGCAATCACAGCTCCAAGTTGCTTTGAATAAGTCTCTATGAGATGGCCACATCTTACCCCTGGGATTGTTTGCCCACTTCTTCCATGCAAAACTGCTCCAGCTCCTTTAAGTTGGGATGGTTTGCGCTTGTGAGTAGCCATCTTTAAGTCTGACCACAGATTTCTATTGGATTGAGGTTTGGGCTGTGACTCTGCCATTCCAACACATTTACATGTTTCCCCTTAAACCCCTCAAGTGTTGCTTTAGCAATGTGCTTGGGGTCATTTTCCTGCTGGAAGGTTAACCTCCGTCCTAGCCTCAAATCACGCACAGAGTGGTACAGAGGTTTTGCTCTAAAATATCCCTGTATTTAGCACCATCCATCCTTCCCTCGACTCTGACCCAGTTTCCCAGTCCCGGCTGCTGAAAAACATCCCCACAAGCATGATGCTGCCACCGCCATGTTTCACTGCGGGGATGGTGTTCTTTGGGTGATGTGATGTGTTGGTTTGCACCACACATATCTTTTACTTTGATGGCCGAAAAGTTCATTTTAGTGGTGCCTCTTGCTTAGATGTTGCAGCCTCTGGGTCCTTTCAAAAAAGGTGTGTATATGTAATGACAGATCATGTGACCCTTAGATTGCACACAGGTGGACATCATTTCACTAATTATGTGACTTCTGAAGGTAATTGGTTACACCAGAGCTTTTATATGGGGGTGAATACATACGCACATGACAATTTTCTGTTTTCTATTTCTAACAAATAGTTTTATGTATAGTATTTTTCTCATTTCACTTCAGCAACTTAGACTATTTGTGTTCTGATCCATCACATACAATTCCAGATTAACAAAACATTGAACTTAAGGCTATAATGTAACAAAATAGGTAAAAAGTCCAGGGGGTGAATACTTTTGCAAGGCACTGTATGTTGTAAAACGTAGGAAGCCATCTAGAAAATATTAGGTTTCAATAAAAGTTTAAATGCTTAGAGAGAAGCCTTAACACAATATAACAATATCATCACATATAATAGTTGTCAAACTACGAAACGTCACGCATTGTAAACTCGCTTAGTGAGCTCGCAAGAACTGCGTCCCTTGCGAAGCGAGGGTACGCAGTTCGGGCCACAAATGCGGATCCTCGCGAAGCGGGAAAAGCCAGTATTTTGCGCAAGGTGGAGGTTTTATGGCGCATCACTTTGTAAGAACACAACCCAACATCATCGTAAACTTGCAGCACTTTGTCCTATGGCGCGTCAAAACACCATACAAAACTCCCACACAAATCTTAACTCGCAGTAATTTACTCCCTATGGCGCCGCAAACCAGCACAACCCTACACAAACCGTTAACTCGAGGCACTTTGTCCTACGGGGCCTCAAAACACTATACAAAACTCCCTCACACAAACCTTAACTCGCAGCACTTACTCCTATGGTGCCTCAAAGCACCCCCACAAAACACGCAGCACTTAGCCGATAAAACACGTGGGACTTAGGCCTACAAACACGCAAGCAGATGACAACCGCAGGCACTTAAAAAAAAATAATACAAGTAGCAGCACCTCGAAAAAAAAAAACCAAGTCGCCAAAATACAAACTTAAGGGCTGAGCCCGCACAAAACAAAAACCACTAAAAAAACAATAATACACAAAAACAATTCAAAAACATCACACATAGCACGGGGAGCTGTCAGGACATCTGGTAGTGAGGTGGAACGCAAGATTAAGGTCAAATTTGCCGAGTTTAGCCAGTCGAAAATCGCCTAAGCGAGAAAAAAAATGGCGGTCGAAAAAAATGAAAAACGAGGCTACACGACCCTGAAGCGTGCAAAAGACCGCCAGACACGTTAGGACTTTGCCAGGCACGTACGAGGTACCAAAAACCACTGTTACAAAAACCACACGCGCGTGACACAAACAATATTTCCGCCATTTTACAACACTAACTTGCTAATCTACACATTACACAGCTCAAATGGCGGCTTTCTCGCCTAAACTAACGGTTCTGGCTCGCGCACGCAGCCTATATATAGGGCACACTTGCCACAGAGCTGACACTTTCTCCTCAGGTGATGACAGTCTGACTGGACATATTCTGCTGCCGGGAAAATCCAAAGAGATTGTTAGCTCTTCGGGATATTGTTTGCTGGCTATTTATTATAAAAAGGAAAAGTATATTCATTGATTAATTAATTATTAATTAAAACAAAAATATTAATAAACAAAAAAATATTCCATTATTCCATTTTGCAATGCTTTACTTTATCAAGACATTAATGCTTAAGCATTTAAAATTATATTTATTAACTGATCAATGCTTTTTTAATGGGCATTAATTTATTAATTACTAATTATACATCATTATGCAAAACAAATTATATTTTTGACTCACTTTACTTTATGACTAAAATTATTGATTAACCTTTCTAATATATTTAGTTATTGATTAATTAATTAGTAATTTTCATCAATTAATAGTTACTAATTAATTAGTCATAATAACAAATGTAGTAAAAATATGTATATGGATCAAAAATATGTATATTTCACAGTTGGACTTACATTTCGGTGTTGCTCAATTTATTATTGTTCATTAATTACTTCATTACTCATTAATAAGTAATAAGAATAAAAAAATGGTTTTTTTAAATGCTTTAAAAGATATGTACATTTTACAGTGCACCTACATTTCAGGTAGATTTTACAGTACATAACATGTATGTGTTGCTGCTCATTGTCTCAAAGGAATTGGATCCTCAAAGCGCTTAAATATTGAAATCACTTTATTACATTATGACAAATTCTACATTTAATATTTTATAGTGCATTTATTTATTAATGTATCCATGCTTATATTTTGCATGTATGCCTATTAAACATCATAACAAACCATTAATAATGCTTTTATTTTATTTCACAGTTTGATCATCTGTGCACCTCACTCCACAGAGTGACGTTTTCAGCTTTTGATCTGCAATAACATCACTTTTACAGGTATATAAATTTTAATGATGCTGTTTTAGGAGAAAATGATTAACAGCCTTATTAAATTGCGATCTCAGCAAATTGAAATAGGGCTCTATATAAGCACAGAGGCATATTTTTCTACCAGGTTTTGAGATAGTGAACTTCCTATCCAAAAGCAGGGTCTTCACTAACTAAAAAAGTTCTGTAAATAAATATGCTCTGTGCTTATATAGAGCCCTATTCAATTGTCCGAATCATAATTAAATAAGGCTGTGAGGCTTTTTGTTTTTCATTGATCAATGTTATTAATTAATGAATTAAGGAATTAAGGAAGATGAATTATTATTCATCAGGAATCATTACAAAAAAATACATTGACTATTTTACACTGCATAGGACATTGTAATCACTTCCATATTTAAATCTTATTATTATATGATGACACTTTATAATACTTTGAAATGCATTTACTTATGAATATATTGATAATGTAGCCCTTTACCTCTTGCATGTATGACAAGTAAAAAATAATATTTTCATTAATTCATAAATTCATTCAAACAAAATATTAAATATGATTATTACATAATTTTACAGATTTATCATATCTGCACCTGCCTGAACACACAGAGTCACCTCTGCAGGATTTTCACATCATAGAACATCAACTTTACAGGTTATGTGATTTAATGATAATATTCTATAAAAAAATAGATTACGTCTTTTTTTTTTTAACATACAACACACGTATTGATTAATTATTTCATATATTTACTAATTAATCAATAATCAAAACAAACAAAAAATTGCAATACATATATGCTTTAGCCATTTACGTTTTAATAATGAATGACAATTACACATCATAACTTAATTTATTCAATATTTCATTTAAAAAAAAAAAAATACTTTCACGCCAATCTATTGTTTGGTTAGAGCTTTTTTGCTTTTCCCTTCTTCAGGAAAACATAGATTACCTGTTTATGTTTTGCAATTCATGATAGTTTTAAATTATTTCATTAATCTATATTAATTTTATAATTACTTCATAATTCTTTTCATGCTCATTGTCTAACAGGGATAGCAACTTATAAACACATCAATATATAAATTCCCTTTAATTACATTATGACCCTATTTTACATTTTAAAATGCATTCACTTAGGAATATATTGATGATTGCCTGTTTATGTCTTGCATGTTTGCAAATTAAAAACGATACTTTAAATTATTCATATATTTATTCAAACAAAAATTACAAATGCTTTTTACATATTTCACAGATTCTTCATTTCTGCACCTGCTTGAAGACAGACAGTGACCTCTGCACGATTTCAGCTGATATAACATCAACTTCACAGGTATATGATTTTGTGATGACATTCTTTAGAAAAATAAGGTTTAAGTATTTTGTAGTCCATTAATGACAGCTATTGATTAATTAAGTCATTAATTAAAAAAATTAATCAATAATTACAAGTAAAAAAAAATACATTATGAATACATATTTGCTCAGCCATTGATGTTTTAACTAATTACAATTTCACATCATTTCTTGATTTATTGATTAATGCATTTAATACAAAAAAAAAATATATTTGTTTTACTCCAATTTATACTTTGCTCATAGCTATTTCTGTTTGCCCTTCTTTAGGAAGACATGATTACCTGTTTAGATTTTGCAGTCATAACAGTGTTACATTCTTTATTCATATGTATTCTTTCATTAATTAGTTCATAAGTCTGTTATTGCTCATTTTCTAACAGGGATAGGACCTTAGAAGAACTTAAATATGTAAATACATTTATTATATTAGAACCTTTTTAACATTTACAATGCATTTTTCTTCGGCACATATTGATGATTAGGATTTACGTTTGCTATGTATGCCAATTAAAAAGGATACTTTCAATAATTCATAAATTCATTAAAAAAAAACATTACAAAGCCTTTATATGTAATTTTACAGATCCATCATCTTTGCACCTCCCTGAAGACACAGAGTGACGTCTGCAGGATTTCAGTTGATATCACATCTAATTGACAGGTATAATTAATTATGACATTCTTTTAAAAAACAGGATTAACACCCTTATTAAATTGCAATTCGGCCAATTGAAAAGGGCTCTATAAAAAGCACAGAGCATATTTTTTTTACACAACTTTTAAGTTAGTGAAGACCTTGCGTTTAAATAGAAGTTCACTAACTAAAAACTTCAGTAAAAAAAATATGCTCTTTGCTTATATAGAGCCCTATTCAATTGGTTAAATAACAATTTAATAAGTTTGTAAGTGTTTATTTTATCATCATTAATGACAGTTTGTGATTCATTAATTTATGTAATTAATTTTAATAATTAATCAATAATAAAAAAAAAAACATTAGCAATACATTTATGCTTAGCCATTTATGTTTACGTAATTGAGAATTACACCTCAGAACTTTATTTCTTCATTAGTTAATTATAAAAAATATTACTAAGTTTTTTAATTCCAATCTACAGTTTGCTAATAGCTCTTTGCCCTTCATTAGGAAGACATGATTACCTGTTTATGGTTTTGCAGTCATGACACTTTCAGATTATTTCATTAATGGATATTCATTTATTAATAAAAAAAAAAAAAAAAAAATAGACAGACAGACAGACAGATAGACAGCCCCACTCCCATCACTCTGTATTATATATATATAGTATAATATATATATACCCCTCCTCTCACTCCCCTGTGTCTCTTTCCCCCTCCTCTCACTCCCCTGTGTCTCTTTCCCCCCTCCTCTCACTCCCCTGTGTGTCTCCCCCTCCTCCTCTGTGTGTCTCCCCCTCCTCCTCTGTGTCTATCTTCCCCCCCTCTGGTCCTTTCCCCCTCCTCTCCCTCCCCTGTGTCTCTTTCTCCCTCCTCACTCCCCTGTGTCTCTTCCCCCCCCTCTCACTCCCCTGTGTCTTTCCCCCTTCCCTGTGTCCCCCCTCCTCTCCTCCTCCTCTTCCCCTCCTCTAACTCCCCTGTCTCTCCCCTCCTCTCACTTCCGTCTCTCCCCCTTCCTCTCACTCCCATCTCTCCCCCCTCCTCTCACTCCCCTGTCTCTCCCTCTCCTCTCACTCCCCTGTGTCTCCCCCCTCTCCTCTCCCCTGTGTATCCCCCCTCTCATCTCCCCGTGTGTCTCCCCCCCTCTCCTCTCCCTGCCTTGTGTCTTTTCCCCATATTTTACTACCCTGTTGAAACTCCTCCCCTATCCCTCCCCTGTCTCTCCCCCTCCTCTCCCTCCCCTGTGTCTCTCCCCCTTTTTTTACTCCCCTGTGTGTCTCTCCCCCCTCTTCCCCTGTGTGTCTCTCCCCCTCCTCTCCTGTGTGTCTCGCCCCCCTCCTCCCCTGTGTGTATCACCCCCTCCTCCCCTGTGTGTATCACCCCATTCTCTCGTGTATCTCACCCCATCCTCCCCTGTGTGTCTCTCCCACCTCCTCCCCTGTGTGGTCTCACCCCCCTCCTCTCCTGTGTACATCACATACCCTCCTCCCCTGGTGTGGTATCACCCCCTCCTCCCCCCGTGTGTCCTCACCCACTCCTCTGTGTCTCTTTACTCCCTTCCCTCCCTCCCGTGTGCGCGCACAGGGCGGCTACCCGTGCGCATCTGCGCACCACAACCTGGAGGCGCACGACCTGCTGCTCTTATGCATGTGCGCCCATCTGGGCGAGCCCGCGCGACCAGCTGCTTGTGGGCGCGCGCCCCTGCGCAATGCGCATGCGCGGTTGGTGTTGCGCAATGCGCATGCGCAGCACAACGATCACTTGTAGTTGTCAAACTGCAATTTGTCGCAAGCGTGACGACGAATCGCAGTTTGATGACAAATATATGTGATAATATCATTATATCCGGTATCTGTTCCGGTCTTTATCCCACTTGCACCTGATAACCAGTCACAAATAGATAGATAGAGAGATAGACAGATAGACAGCCACACTCCCATCACTCTGTATTATATATAGTATAATATCATTATATCCGGTATCTCTTCCTGTCTTTATCCCACTCGCACCTGATAACCAGTCACAGATAGATAGATAGAGAGATAGATAAATAGATAGATAAACAGATAGACAAGATAGATAGATAGATTTATTTTCTTTATTGTTATGATTTTATATATATATATATAAAGTACACATGAACAAAATAATTACAAATTGCAAATACTATGATAGTTACGGGAAGTGAATATTATTAAAATAAATTGTAAATTTATTTTAATTTACAGTTAAATATTTTCCAGAAGATACAACATAAGATTTCAGTAACACGTTTATATATTTTGCCATAACAGGTAAGGTGAAAATGTATAAAGTCATTGAGATTTCAGATCACCATCTTACTAAGCGTCCAACTAATGACATCACAAGGAATTCCAATCTGTGAGGAGGACTAATAGTCTTTTATAAGACTAATTACCTTTGTACATAGATATAATAAATTGCATGGTAACAACATATAGATCTAATGAAGATAATAATATATATATATATATGGTAAATAAGTATGAAGCCATCTAGAATATAAAGTTTAAATATATAAACACTAAATGTAAAGACAGATAAACACCTGTCTGTCTGGTGTAAATAAAAGCCATCTAGAGTATATTGAGTTCACATAAAAGTCCAGGTCCTCAGAGATAATCCTCCCTACCACAATATATACATATATACACTAAATGTGACACATAAACTCCCTCCCTCCAAGATATCACTTGTATCCCCAGGTCTGTGCAGCTTCACATAGATCTCTCACACAGTGACTGTAACACACACATTACAGGCCTGTAATACCGTGAGAAACGGCCTGGCCAATCAAATAATTGCACAAGCGGTGACATCACTGGTTGCTCGGCAGATCAATACAGTAAAAATCAGTCCTATCTTTACATTTGTATGTGCAGAGTGAGAGACAGATATGTATATATATATATATATATGTGCAGCGTCACCATGGAAACAACACGTAAGAAACCCACCCCCTAATGTGCCGGGCTCCTGATTGTGCTTATGAGCATTCTGGGATATGAAATGTAGTGCGGGGACTTCCGGTACATCCACTTCCGTTTTTTTAAGCGCTTGCGGCCTAGTGCGGATCCGGGTGTGTGTCCGAGCTCTGAGCAGGTAAATAAAGTTATTAATGTTCCAATTACTGATCAGGAGATAATACAGGAAGTTATTTGTGTCTGTGACTGGTTATCAGGTGCGAGTGGGATAAAGACCGGAAGTGATACCGGATATAATGATATTATACTATATATAAAATACAGAGTTATGGGAGAGGGTCTGTCTATCTATCCCTCTGTCTATCTATCTATCTATCTATCTATCTATCTATCTATCTATCTATCTATCTTTCTATCTATCTGTGTCTATCTGTCTGTCACTAAAGTCCCATATTTACATATATATAGTATATATATATAAAAATCAAGATGTACACCAGTAGAGCTCTGTGTGTGTAAACCCCAACACATGAAAACAGATCATATAAACTAAGTATTATTTAGTCCTAACATAGCATCTCCCCAGTGATGTGGGTGTGTTTTATTATCTATATTATCACACCAGCTCTCACCTTGTGTATTTGTTCAGGATCTTTCTGTCAATAAATATTAATTGGCATACATTAGTCAGTATATAATGTAGTGATAAAAGTGCAGAAACTGACATATATATATATATATATATATATATATATATATATATATATTTATATATATTATATATATATATATATATATATATATATATATATATTAATGACCATTGTTTCCACTCAAAAACTTTATCCACACTTTCCTGAGCCCATAGTCAGAACATACAGGAAATAAGACATATTATAGACTCCTTTCTCCAGTCATATTCTTAAGAAAAAAATCAATGTATACATTTTTTGTGACCTTTTGTTAAAGAAAAACTATAAGTCAAATGTAGGAGCCAGTCGTACAAATGTCTGAGCCCAACACAAACAAGAGTAGGAATGTTATACAGCTGGCTCCTAAATATCATCCCCAAATTATACTGATCTCTGCAAGGTATTAATGTTCTCCCTATGTATATATATCAAGTCATTACATTACACTATAATCTAAACACGTCCTATTACATGGATCCTCCACTAAGATACATGTATGTGAGATCTAGAGGTGAGATCTTCTCAGTTAGTGTCTGGAGACAGAGCTTCCATTTATTACGTGTCTGTTATATGTATCTCTGACACATTATAGTCCTGGGGTCTGATTGGATTCTGGTCATGTAACAAATCCCAGCGTGTGATCGGCTCATGTTTATTTGTACAGACCATAAAGACGTGTAACAAATCCCAGCGTGTGACTGTCTCATGTTTATTTGTACAGACATAAAGACATATAACAAATCCCAGCGAGTGACCGTCTCATGTTTATTTGTACAGACCATAAAGACGTGTAACAAATCCCAGCGTGTGACTGTCTCATGTTTATTTGTACAGACATAAAGACATATAACAAATCCCAGCGTGTGACCGTCTCATGTTTATTTGTACAGACATAAAGACATATAACAAATCCCAGCGTGTGACCGTCTCATGTTTATTTGTACAGACATAAAGACATATAACAAATCCCAGCGTGTGACCGTCTCATGTTTATTTGTACAGACCATAAAGACATGTAACAAATCCCAGCGTGTGACCGTTTCTTGTTTATTTGTACAGACATAAAGACGTGTAACAAATCCTAGCGTGTGACCGTCTCATGTTTATTTGTAAAGACCATAAAGACATGTAACAAATCCCAGCGTGTGACCGTTTCTTGTTTATTTGTACAGACATAAAGACGTGTAACAAATCCTAGCGTGTGACCGTCTCATGTTTATTTGTACTGACCATAAAGACATGTAACAAATCCCAGCGTGTGACTGTCTCATGTTATTTTGTACAGACGGTGACAAATTGACACCATCAGGTCTCTCAGAGTCTGACCAAGAAGAAGAGACAAATATGAGGAGTCCCCGGGAGATTAAAGAGGAGGAAATTCCTGTAAATATCAGGGATGGTGAGTAATATCTTATGGACAATTATCACTCACTTCAGTCCTTATTGAGGTGGATTTCTCCTTCATCTCTCACCCAGGAAGTTTTACACACATCGCAGCTCATAATAAAGGTGAATTAAATAGATTTTAAGACACAAACACCAGATTGATAGTAAATAATTACAATGGTGAAGGTCTATTATCTGTTCATCTCTATCTGTAGGACCTTTAGATGTGAAGCCTCCAGTTGTCTCCAAGGTTGAACAAGAAGATCTGAATATAAGAGATCAGCAGCAGGTGAAGGAGGAGGAGAGTCCTGGGAATATCAGGGAAGGTGAGGAAGTAATACAAAATGAGACAATTAATAATACATTCTGTAACATCACACTGTCACCATAACTATATGTTAATTTTATCTTAAAGAGAATTCAAAACTGTCTATACATTGCAATAGCTATTTATCTCTGTAGTACATAATTCTCTAGATATGCAGCATTGTTTGTGCAGCTCAGTATTGTAATGGATAGCTCAGAGAGCTTGATAAGGGTGGGAGGAGGGTCTAGAATTTAGTACTGGCCAATCATTACTAATATCAGTCTATAAATTAATGTCTAACACATGCACGCAGCAAATGTACGGGATAAATCACATTCACATAAATAGTTGTCAGTGTCCAAAATGCTTACGATGTTGGTCACGCTTTGCGGCCCTCACGCAGCAATAATCGGCGAAGGCGCTCATTGCAGGCCTCGCCATGAGCTCCAGAGGAGCTCATCACCAGCGGCGCCTGCACTTCTGCTTAGGGCTTGCGATAAGTGATCCATACCAGCGGCGGACGCAGGTCTTACGACCCGTACGACTTAGGACCTCAGTCTGTATATTTACAGCCAGGATCTGTTTCTGTAGATATTTATGTCAGATAGTTGTGTAAATCTGTACAAACCCAGAGGGGCTTCTCTCTCTTGTGACTAACAGGACCCCAAGATGGAGATCTATATCCTGACTTATATAATGAGGACGGAGAATATGAGAGAGATGAGAAGTCTATTCACCAGATGGAAACCCATTCAGATCCCTGTGAGTGATAATAATAACTCCTTAGAGTGGCAACTACTTAGAGATGAGAGATAAGCTTCAAATATATAAGAAAATTACCAATCACTATCAAATATAAAATACAGTTTTATTGTAGTCCAGTTAAAACAGAATCACAACGTATAGAACAAAATTAAAGCAAATACAGTCCCTATTGGAAATGTGTAAGACTGATAATCAATATAATGGAAAACCACAATTATTTAACCAGGCGATGCTCAATTATAAATGATAGCACTGCAAAGGTTTAATAATAATAATAGAATAAATTGCTGCTTTAAATTAATATAGAATGAATTGAATTACATACATCAATTTATACAAAGTGCATACGTGTAATGTGCAAAAATATAATCCCTGAGTATTTCAGTGTAGCGGAGCCGGCCACTTACTCCTTTATACTAGCTAGTCTGTAGTAATCCTTTCCCTGTGTCTAGTCGCAGAACTGGGGATCCACCGATTACCCCCCTAAACTAATAATCATCTACTAACTACTCTGATCTCATATAAAGTGTCCAGTGCTGCGAAAACAATAATAAGTAATGTAGTGCTTGATACTAGCAGCAATTATATTACAAATAAAAAAATGGGATTGGTGCCTAACACCAATAATTGCAGATTTCAAAACTACAATGGTTAATCCAATGGCCTATTAGGGGCTACAAAATGCCCACATATGCAGTGTCAAAATATACCCTAAAGGGACCATATGGACTGTCTGCCACTTACAGTGGCAGTAGGCACCAAATGTCCAGAAACAAATTCTGGAATGTCTATACTAATTAAATGCAAGCCAAAAATAGACTCACCAAAATAGGTTAATTATAGCTAAATACAGAAAAGAAGAGACACAGAAAAAGATATATGACTCAACGAAGGCATACAAAAGTGCACAATCTATATATCAAAAAGCTAAAGCATGTATATACCCTGTAAAAAGCAAGGTCCCTGTCACTACAGGGGAAGATATTGCCTACAGTGTGAGTAGAAAAGCTCTCTCTCTCTCTCTCTCTCTCTCTCATATATATATATATATATAATATATATATATATATATACACACATTAGAGACAGCAGAGGGCACTATGACACCACTCATAGGTAAATGATCAGTCGTGTGTGGTATCATCTGAATTATCCCCATATACATGTAATACCAGGCATGGTAGTGCATCCCAGCCACAGCACTTCACAATACCACTTACCTTATGGAGTAAAGACAAAGTAAAATATAGTAAATCAAGATGATCACACTCCGGGTCAAAAGGGTGAAGCAAAAGCATCCTCAGACACAGCCCCGATGTACGTTTCGTCAGCCGACCGCTGACGTCATCAGGGCAGCGTTTATATTACAAATATGCTTACATATACTATAATATCTAATCAAGGTATAAATCAATGGGCAATTAGTGTCCTCATAATACAACGTTATACATCTATCAGTTAAATAAAAATATGTAAAGTTCGATATATTCAGTATAACACACATAGGACATTTATTAATAGGCATTTATACATAACCACATCCCTTTATACATAACCACATCCCTTTATACATAACTACATCCCAAAGGGCAAGTTCCTAGTTCAATATATAGTTAAGGAATCATAAAGATCCAAGCATTTATAATAATAATAATAATATTTGTATTTGTGTCCATGCTCTGAATTAGTGATACAGGAATATTATAGTAATATATTATAAGTAATATGTAATACAAATCTGTATAAATATCACATTAAGCCACAAAAATGACAGGGCAATAACATTTTAAGCCATGGCAATGCTGTTTGCCACACAATATAATGCTTTTGCTCCTCTGTGGACCTTTGGCGCTCATTGGGAGCCCTGCGCTCGTGTACTTCAATTGTCCGGCTTTGCAACAATCAGCTTTTGTCGCTTATCGCGAAGACAGATATATAAGTACAGTGTACAGTGAATTAATAAAGTAATATGAATGAAATAAATGAATATACTTTACCTATTGATATCTAATATGCAGCAATCAATATCCTGAAGAGCTAACAATCTATTTGGATTTTCCTGCATCTTAAAATGTACAGTTGGAGTGTTGATCATCTGAGGAGAAAGTGTCAGCAATGTGGCAAGTGTGTAGTGTAAATAGGCTGCGTGCGCAAGGCCAAACCGTTTTGTTTAGGCGGGTAAGGCAGCATTTTAGAATCCTAATGTTATGAGTTGTAAGTAAGTGTTGTAAAATGTGTTACCTGGCTCGCGAGCATTTTCCGTCCGTCCCTTGTAATGGTATATTTTGTATCTGCTACGTTCCTGGCTAACTCGTACGTTCCTGGTGGTGATTTTCGCAACTCTGTGTCTTTTAGCCTCGTTTTTATTTTTTTCATCTTTAATTTTTTTTCTCGGTCGATTTTCAAGTGCCGAAACTTCTTAAATACGACCTAAATTTGCGTGCAACCTCACTCCCAGACGTCCTGGCTGTCTCCCCGTGCTGTGTGTGATGCTGTGTTTTTTGATGTACGCGTTTCGGCAGTTAACTTCATATTTTTTTTTTTCGAAGTCCCTTTTTCATCATTCCGCGTTATTGTTTTTTTTCTAAGTCCCGGGGTCCGCATTTGCGGTCTGCAATGAGCCTTTGGCTCATTGCAGCTGACGTGGGAGCCTTTGCGAGGTCCGCATTTGCGGCCAGAACTGCGGCCCTCGCTTTGCGGCCCCCGCTTTGCTAGCTCGCAAAGTGTGACGATGACTCGCAGTTTGACATTTATTATATGTGATTATTTGCCAGTAAACTGTGAGCTCAGCACAGATTGTGCACAGACCCTACACGTACATTTACCCACTTACCTCAATCCCTGTGGACCCTACACGTACACTCACCCACTTACCTCAATCCCCATGGACCCTACACGTACATTCACCCACTTACCTCACTCCCTATGGACTCTACACGTAGACTCACCCACTTACCTCACTCCCTATGGACCCTACACGTACACTCACCCACTTACCTCACTCCCTATGGACTCTACACGTACATTCAACCACTTACCTCAATCCCTAAGGACTCTACACATACATTCACACACTTACCTCACTCCCTACAGACTTAAATGTTAATTTCAATGTAATGTTTTTATTTTAATTGTAATTTTTTATTTTAATTTATTTTATTTTTATTGAAATAATTTATTTTTAGTAAATAAGTTTTTGTTATATTACATACATTTTTAGTTAGGTGTTAAGATCTTATGGATTTTTACAGTACCCACTTGGTAGAGGATTAGGGTACTATGTAAGTCCATAGGGACCCCTATGGTAGAGGAGTAATTTTAGATACCATGGGGGATCCTATTGGGATGGTCTGTGGGGCATTCCAAGTGCCCTCTGAACACTTAGTACAATTTCTTTACTAATATAACCTCAGAAAAACATAGTGCCCATTTTATTAACAGCCATCTACTATTTAGTTCCTATTACTATTTTAATCTCCATACTCTCAGCATCTGGGTATGGTCATCCTTTTTCAATGATAATGGATGAAAAGATTATGCATATAAAAGAGTATTTGTATCGGCATGCTTAATACTCCACTGTGATGTCATTATTGAACTTTATGTAGATATCGTTATCACTTAATTGATTCAAAATCTCTTTCATATAATCCTCATAACTCATAAGCACTAGGGAACATTTCTTATTTGCTTAATCTGCCATTTTATTTTCATTAGCACAATTCCTGATAGAAGACTTTGAACACACAGGAAGTTTGTATCTGCACAGTGGGAAAGTGTCAGTAACTACAGTCGGTGCTCTCCGCACAGCTAATGGGCAGATTGTTAGTTTACAGAAACACCGACCCAGTAACAGGCATAAAAAAATGACAGCCTGCAGCAAGCAATAATTGTATGTAGAAGTTGCAATATGTAAAGTTTGTGTTTATGCAGTATTTGTTTTTTCTTTTAAATAACACTTTGCAGACTTTCAGATTTAGTTAAACAAAAGACCATAATTGATGATAATTGGTATGCACCGGATCACACTGCACTCTATATACTGTACATTCAGACATATTTTGCTTTGTTTTTGTATGATTTGACTTTTTATTAACTGCAAATTGGTCTCTTTAATTGATTATAATTACTATAATAGGTATATACTAACTAGTTATTTCCATATAGAAGAATGTTAAAGCTGTCAGAATTTACTTTTTTTTTTTCTCCAACAGATGGATCCAAGATTTGGAATAACATTGGAGAAGACCACATTTGTAACACAGTAGAAAAACTATTTCCATGTTCTGAATGTGGGAAATGTTTCAGTCGTCTCAGCTCTTAATAGACATAAGATGACTCATACAGGAGAAAAGCCTTTTTCATGTTCTGAATGTGGGAAATGTTTCAGTCGGCTCTCAGCTCTTAATAGCCATAAGAGGGCTCATACAGGAGAAAAGCCTTTTTCATGTTCGGAATGTGGGAAATGTTTCAGTCAGCTCTCAGCTCTTAATAGCCATAAGAGGACTCATACAGGAGAAAAACCTTTTTCATGTTCTGAATGTGGGAAATGTTTCAGTCCGCTCTCAGATCTTAATAAACATAAGATGACGCATACAGGAGAAAAACCTTTTTCATGTTCTGAATGTGGGAAATGTTTCAGTTGGGTCTCACACCTTAATACACATAAGAGGACTCATACAGGCGAAAAACCTTTTCCATGTTCTGAATGTTGGAAATGTTTCAGTCAGACCTCACAGCTTAATAGCCATAAGAGGACTCATACAGGAGAAAAGCCTTTTCCATGTTCTGAATGTGGGAAATGTTTCAGTCATGTCTCAGATCTTAATAAACATAAGATGACTCATACATTAGAAAAGCCTTTTCCATGTTCTGAATGTGTGGAATGTTTCAGTCATCTCTCAGCTCTTAATAGCCATAAGAGGACTCATACAGGAGAAAAACCTTTTCCATGTTCTGAATGTGGGAAATGTTTCAGTCATCTCTCAAATCTTAATAAACATAAGAGGACTCATACAGGAGAAAAGCCTTTTTCGTGTTCTGAATGTGGGAAATGTTTCAGTCAGGCCTCACATCTCAAGCGACACATGAGAACTCACATAGGATAAACACCATTTGCATGATCTGAAACTCACACGAGAAAATGTTTCAGTAAGATTTGTAATGACACAAGAAAACTCACACAGGATAAAGACCAGTTGTATGTATGGAATGTGGGTAATGGTTTAATATGAGTCCGCCATTACACATCAACATGACACATCATGCAATTCTACTTCAATCATATAGATGTAAGTAATTAAAAACATTAGCAAGCTCATAAAGATCTATGGATATCTGAGTTGTAAATCACGTTAATAGAGCAGTAAGTTGTACTAATGTATCAGCTTGTATTATTACAATACATGATATGATGCTGGACTGTGCATTGCTGCTTTTTGCTTGGTTACCAATAACCTTTCGATTTAAGGGATCCAGAACGTATGGACTTTGCTCTACACCATCATGCTGAGCACTCATAATACATTTGTGGACCTGTAAACTAAGCTATATATATTTTTTATATAATCTTTATATTTTTTTTAACCTTAATAGCCCCTTCCATTAATTTTCCTATTTTCTATGTACATTTGTTGCATCAAACAATGAGTTTAAAGGGCTTGAAAATAAAAAAAAACTATGCTTTTAGGTACTGAAAAACTCATAAATGTCAATAAAGTTATTTTTTAATTGATTAAGAATTGACTGTGATATTTCTTGATTTAATCATATATCACCCTCATCCACTGTTCCCTCTTAGCTGTGCGCGCACAAATACCCTGAGATGAGCGCACACAACTAAACATGGAGTGCACACAGATCCCTAGAGGGATATGTAATCTTAGTTTTCCCAATTAACTTGTTTCACACTAGGAGAAATAGATCTCCATTGACCCTTTTCCTTTTGCCGGTGCTTCCTTTGAGATAGCGCTGGTGGGAGGAGAAACTCGATAGGGCAAATCTGGTGCTGATGTTAGATTTAGACGTCCGACATTAGCTTGCTCTCTCAAAGCATCAGAGTCATTCACCCTTCCATGCTGTGTAAACAACATTTCAATGTGTGCACATAACAAATCAAAGAATCCCACAGGATCTATTTCTCCCTGGGTGGAAACAATTAATTGGGAAAACGTTATAAGCACATAACAAAGAAAGGAATCATACATTGCAAAATGAAATGGATAAAGGGTCAATGGAGATCTATTTCTTAATGGGTTGAAAAAGGTTCATGGGAAAACTAAAAATAAATATCCACCTGTAGGGAATTAGAAATGAATGTTCTTTCATATGGAATTAGTACGTGATGCCACCAGGCTGGTGGAGATAGAGACTGAGTACTTGGTGGGAACAAAGAACAGAATCTGTGGTTAAATGACTGAAGATATTTAGAATATCTGAAGGAGTTACTATTTAGTAAAAATAGTGCACTTTTATGGTATACTATGGTCTTGATTCAATTGAGCTGTCGTTGTTTACAGGAGCCCGTAAACTAATTTGCTGTTCAATTGGCGTCTTTTTGCGAGCTGCAAATGATCTACGGGTTACAGGCTGAAAATCCCTGCGGTTGTAAAAATAGTAACTTACAACCAATCTAAGCCTTTAATCTTTCAAACTCGCAACAGTTACAATTGCAAAATCGCTATTCAATTGCTACAGTTCCTCAAGCCCACAAATATTTTCACACCCGTAAAAGTCAAATGTAGAAGGAGACAAAGGGGAGGGATGGAGGAAGAGACACAGGGGAGGGGGAAAGAGACACAGGGGAGGGAGAGGGGGAACAGACACTGGAGGGAAAGTGACACGTGGAGGGAGAGGAGGGGGGAAGAGACAGGGAAGTGAGAGGAGGGGGAAAGAGACGGGTGCGAGAGGAGGGGGAAGAGACAGGCGAGTGAGAGGAGGGGGAAGAGACACAGGGGAGGTGGAAAGAGACACAGGGGAGGTGGAACAGACACAGGAGAGGGAGAGCTGGGAAAGAGACACAAGAGGGAAAGAGACATGGGGAGGAGGGGGGGAAGAGACACAGGGGAGTGAGAGGAAGAGGGAATAGACCGGAGGGAGAGAGGGGGGAAGATACACAGGGGAGGGAAATGGGGGTGAAGAGACACGAGGGAGGGGAGAAGAGACAGAGGGGGGGAAGGGGAAAGATACACAGGGGAGGGGGAAAGAGACCCATAGGAGGGAAGGGGGTTGAAAACACAGGGGGAGAAGGAGACAAAAGGGGGGGGTGAGACACAAGGGAGGAAGCAGACAGGGGGAGACTCGCAATAAGCGCCAAAGGCGCTCATTGCCAGGCCCTTGATGAGCGCCGCCAAAGGTGCTCATCGCAAAACCAATAAAGCCAAGGGTGGGAGAGGTAGAGGTTAGAAACTCACAATAAGCGCCAAAGGCCCTCATTGCAATGGCCGTGATGAACGCCAAAGGCTCTTAATGCGAGGCCCACGATGAGCGCCAAAGACGCTCATCACGAGGCCAGTAAAGTAGAAGGGGAGGCTCCCATTGTGTGGCAACCAGTATTGCCAGGCTTAACTTTTTATTGCCGTCATTTTTGAATAAAAGCCATTACTGTATAATTACTCCCACCCTAATTCACAACTCAATCCTATCAAAAGGAACAGAGTGATAGTGAAGTAAAAGATCACTCTTATTGACATGATTACAGCAATCCAAACCCTCAAGCAACCAGAAAATACTCATATATAAGTCATGTACTTTAAATACAAATTAAGATTTACAGGGCTCAACAAATGCCAGCAGCCAGGTTATGATGCCACAAAATGCTTACAGGCACCTAGATTTCATCCCCTGTACGTCTCTGCAATTTGATTTTATCTAGAAGTAGACAGCCATGAGTGACTGTGCCTGGGCAGTTTTAGGTTTACATACCCCGGGCATGAGTGACTGAGTCAGGGCAGTGTTGGCGTTACATACCCCGGGCATGTGTGACTGAGCCAGGGCAGTGTCAGGGTTACATTCCCTGGGCATGAGTGACTGAGCCAGGGCAGTGTTAGGGTTACATACCCCGGGCATGAATGACTGAGTCAGGGCAGTGTTGGGGTTACATTCCCCAGGCATGAGTGACTGAGTCAGGGCAGTGTCGGGGTTACATTCCTGGGAATGAGTATCTGAGTCAGGGCAGTGTTGGGATTACATTCCCCGGGCATGAGTGACCGAGTCAGGGCAGTGTTAGGGATACATTCCCTGGGCATGAGTGACTGAGCCAGTGCAGTGTTAGGGTTACATTTCCTGGGCGTGAGTGACTGAGTCAGGGTAGTGTTAGGGTTACATACCCTGGGCATGAGTGTCTGAGTCAGGGCAGTGTTGAGGTTACATACCCCGGGCATGAGTGACTGAGCCAGTGCAGTGTTAGGGTTACATTCCCTGGGCATGAGAGACTAAGTCAGGGCAGTGTTGACGTTACATACCCCGGGCATGTGTGACTGAGCCAGGGCAGTGTCAGGGTTACATTCCCTGGGCATGAGTGACTGAGCCAGGGCAGTGTTAGGGTTACATACCCCGGGCATGAATGACTGAGTCAGGGCAGTGTTGGGATTACATTCCCCGGGCATGAGTGTCTGAGTCAGGGCAGTGTTGGGGTTACATTCCCCGGGCATGAGTGACTGAGCCAGTGCAGTGTTAGGGTTACATTTCCTGGGCGTGAGTCACTGAGTCAGGGTAGTGTTAGGGTTACATACCCCGGGCATGAGTGTCTGGGAAAGAAAAAAAAAAATAGGGAGAAAAAAAAAAGGAAGAATGGGAAGAAAAGGGAAGGGGAGAGAAATAGAAAGTGGAAAGGGAGAATATGTAAGTGTTCAGATAGTGACATATAAGCGTATATTGGAGTATGGAGGAGTAGAGCCTGCTCTCGAGAATTTGTACCTGGTTTCTCCCACCAGGTCAGATTCAATATCAGTTGTAGGATAGTAGTATGTCGAATATACTGTTGGGAGACTTTTATGGGATATTGAGGGGGGTGTTATTGTTCGTTTTTTGTTTTTGTTGTAAATGGCACAGCGTCAAACATCTGGATTTTCCTGTATTACTGGTAAGTGTACTAAACAGGTAGGATGGGGACCTCTAATTGTAATACGACTAGTCCTTCACGAAAAGTTAATAGCCCCATGACGGTTTTATCTATTAATGTGCAAAGCTTAAACACAATGGATAAAAGAAACATGAACTCTAGGATGCTAAAAAAGGAGGATGCAGACATTGTCTGCATCCAAGAGACCCATTGGCATACAGGGAGAGTTCCTAGATTTATAGACCAGATATTTAGTAAAAGCATTAACTCATGTTATAGTAGCAAAGCTAGAGGGGTCTCTATATTTTTTCATAACAAAAATGAGATAAAAGAAGAACATTTTGAAATAGACATAACAGGCAGATATGTAATCTGGATTGGGAAGATAAACGATATTGCATATACCATTGTAAACTTATATGCCCCAAATATGGGACAAAATCGCTTCTTGAATAAAAGGTTGCAATATATCAATAAAATAAAAAGTGGGCATCTGATAATCTGCGGGGATTTCAATATGTATCCCGATTCACGATTAGATAGACGTGCTCAAGACGACTCTATGCCAGATAAAGAAACAATAAAAAGATCGAGAATTTTTAATGAAACACTCGAGAAGTTTAATCTTTTTGACGCATGGAGGGTTCTCCACCCAGAGGAGGCTAACTTTACATTCTATTCCTATCGGCATAAAAGTTATTCTAGATTAGACAATTCTCTCTTAGATCACTCTTCAATGAGTGTTACATCTGCGGTGGATATAGGTCCAACACTGTGGTCAGATCATGGCTATATAAAATTAACCCTTAATGGTAAACCTAAAAGACGTGCAAATGTTAGGGATAAAATAGACCCTTGTATTTTTAGTACTAAGTTAAAAGATAAAAAAGAGATTGAGGAGGAATTGATTGAGTTCTTTCGAATAAATAAGGGTTCAGTGGAGTCAGACTGTACCCTTTGGTTAACAAAGAAAGCTTTTATGTGAGGGCTATTTAAAGCTAGAACGATAAGGAAGAGCTAAAGTGGAGGAATGCACCTACGCAATCTATTAATGTTGCTAAATGTATTGGATCGGAAAAATAAAGTTAAACCGGATCAGGACATTATGCTCGAAATAAGGCGAGTAAAGGGGGAAATTAAAAGAGTAAATCAAGTAGAAATAGAAAGCAAACGTTGGCTTTTACAGCAATCCTATCATATAGGAACACAACCCATGGGCCATCTAGCCGATAGATATAAGCATAAATCTAAACAGAAAAGGATAAATAAACTAGCTGATGCAAAGGGCAATCTTAAATTTTTACCTAGAGAGATCAGTCAAGTGTTTAGTAAATATTATGGCTCTTTATATAACATTGAAGGTAATGTTGACTTTATTAAGCCCAATAACGAACAGATTGGAGATTTTCTAAGCAAAATAAAACTCCCAAAGATCACGAAATTTCAGAGAAAGGAATTGGATAAAGAGATCACAAAGGAGGAAATTAATAATGCAATTTCAAATTTAAAAATAGGTAAAGCGGTAGGATCGGATGGATATCCAGCATTATATTACAAGGTCTTTAAGTCGCACCTATTAGATCATTTATGTTCCCTATTTAATGAAATCAGATCTAAAGGGGTAGCACCCAGAGAGATGTTGGAAGCAACTTTAATCACAATTCCGAAGGAAGGCAAGGATGTGACGGTATGTTCTAATTAACGTCCGATTTCATTGCTAAATATTGACATTAAGATTAGTGATGTTGTGAACATAAAATTTTCGGTTCGCGAACCGCAACCGCGACTTGCCGCAAATGTTCGCGAACCGGCGAATCCGGCGAACCGCCATAGACTTCAATGGGCAGGCGGATTTTAAAACCCACAGGGAACTGTTCGCGACATCTCTAGTTTTAAATCCCGCCTGCCCATTGAAGTCTATGGCGGTTCGCCGGATTCGCCTGTTCGCGAACATTTGCGGCAAGTTGCGGTGGCGGTTTGCGAACCGAAAATTTTATGTTTGCGACATCACTAATTAAGATCTATGCTAGTATCTATGCTAAGAGGTTAGAACTTCCAATGCGATCCCTGATTGGGTTATATCAAACTGGTTTCGTTAAAAAGAGAAAGGGCCCCGATAATATACGCAAATTGATAGATCTATTCGCTTGGGTAAAAAAAAAGGTATCCCAGCTGTTGCGGTCGCGTTAGATGCCGAGAAAGCATTTGACTGCATCAACTGGGATTTTATTGAGATGGCTCTGGCTGCTTATGATATAGGAAGGCCTTGTATTCAAGGAATTTTGGCATTATATTCAAATTCTTCGGCGCATGTTGTGGGTAACGGCTTTTGCTCAGAACCCTTTACATTGAAGAATGGGGTAGAACAGGGATGCCCTCTGTCTCCCCTGATCTTTAATCTTTGCATTGAAACTTTAGCATGTTTTTTAAGGGAGGATAGTGAGATTAAGGGGATTCCTGTGGGCAATTTAGAGTGTAAGTTAACAATGTTTGCTGACGACGTTATACTCACAGTGACGGAGCCTGAGAGTTCATTGAAAAAACTTTTAGTAAATATTGACATCTTCGGAGAGTTATCCTATTACAAATTGAATGGGCATAAAACAGAAATAATAAGATTTAATGTAACAGTTGATAGGGCATTGAAATTGGAAAAAACTTTTCAGTTCAATTGGAAGAGTAACGCTCTCTCCCATTTGGGAATCTGGCTTTCCCCCAACATATCAAAATCTCTCCGAAATAATTTATGTGCACATTTATAATACTTTGGGGGGTTGGAACAATATTAAGTTAGCTTGGTCACCCCGCATCGCCTTGGTGAAAGCAGTTTTAGTGCCAAAAATGTTATATATTTTTAGATGTATCCCCTTAAGGACTCCTAAGGGTGAGGTCAGAAGAC
>JAPZIH010000872.1:47062-137649 GCA_027410445.1 Discoglossus pictus | reverse complement strand
GACGGTATAAATGCGTGGTATAATTTTTTGTGCATCTCTTCTTCGTTCTTTCCATTGACCATTTACAAATACATAGTAATATGGTATCTCTATGTATAAAAATTGTCTGGCCTGCGTATCCTGACAGTTTAATTTAAACCATGCTATAAGTGTGGTATCTCTGTCTTCACTTTGACATAATGCAAGTCTTTCATTTCCTTGAGTAAAGCAAACCATCTGACTTTGAGGCAAATGTACAGCTAAGCGATAGATAGCATGTGACCGATCATGCATCTCAAATTTCAAAAGGCGCCACATTGCTTCAGGAGCACTAACATAGCGAGCATCTAAATAATTTGATAGTTCATCGTGTACAATTGGATTTTCGTTTTCATTTACAGCACCTTGTACAACAACAGTAGCTGCGTCATATCCTTTGTATATATATTTATACACATACTTAATTGATTTAATCGAAGTGCAAGCTTCTACATTGATGTGTGCATTGTACTTGATGAGCAAATGTGGATTGTATGGAACAACAAATCTATTATCAACCTTTTGGCCCCGGATAATAGCTGTTTCTCCTTGTGTTCTTTTATACAAAGGATATCCATCACAATTAGCATAAGTTTGCATTTGAAATTGTTTTGGGAATTCTTTTGTACATTTTTTATTTTCCATACATGGTGAATTAGGATTCATCTCTCCACATGGGCCATGAATCATTCTATGTGTAACAATCTCCCAAAGTTTTGTATATTTTTCTTGGTCTGGCAATTCGGCAGAAATGACTGAATCCACTCTCTCTGCAGTTTTCAACTTATCTTTTTCCTGCAGTATTAAAAGTATGTGAGCATGTGGCAGTCCTCTCTTTTGAAATTCAATAGTGTAAACAAATGCCATACATTGTCCAAATAATTTTGCTTTAGTGATATCATGTATTAATGAATTCAGTTTGATTTTAAATACTCTTGCCACTAAATCTGGTCGGTCAGATGTAGTTTGTCCCAAATACAAATTTTCCTTGATCTCTGGCCATTGGGGATTACACGTGAATGTAATAAATAAATCTGGTTTTCCAAATTTTGTGACAATAGCCATGGCATCATTATACCTTTCTCGCATATTGCGAGGAGATCCTTGGAAAGTTGATGGCAAAATAATTGCTCTTCCAGCTGGAATGTCTCTGTTTGCAGCTATTTCAGCCACATAATCCATTAATCCACAATACTGTTCAACTCGTAATTTTTGTTGTTGAAATTTAATGAAATTTAAATTATTGGCTTCAACTTGTAGATATGAATCAATAATCCATTGTTGAGTGAGTTTGCCTCCATGTAAAATTGGATTAAAGCAGTCACGGATAGCAGTTTGTGCAACTTTATATTCCAGCATTGAAACATTAGATCTAATTCGAAGTTTAGTATTGGGATAAGTTTCCAATTTTAATTTTGGTTCCCATCCAGGTTCACCATTTGGAAAGAAAATGGGATATGTCATTGGATCTAAATTACAACTTAATATATTGATGTTGATAAATGGTTGTTCTTCATTGCGTGGATATATTCTAATATCACGCTGAAAAGGTGGTTCACCATCCTCATTTTTAAACACCATAGCAACCTCATTTACTGTCGGTAAATTATATCTTCTTTGATCAGTGTTGCGATCTCTTTTTAACACCATATTTACTCTTGGTATAGGCAATAGATGTCTTTCAGCATGTTCCTGTTGTTCTTTTTCCAGCTGTGCTAATTGTTTGTATGCTTTACTATATGGGTTGTTTTGCATAATTTTATCCAGCTGTTCAAAGACTATGCGCAAACACTGTCTATTTTCTGGTAGTGTCATTCTTTGTTCCACAGCTTCCATCGTATCCAAGACATACAACTGTGCAAATTTCCTTGGCTCTCCTTCTTGTGGGTGTAAATGTGAAGTTCGGTGGTATATTTGACCTTGAATTTTGAAACAATAAGGACCATGTCCTGGTACATTTTCTGCTAAAGTTGCACCCATTGAAGCAAATGAAATTGCACTGTTATAAGACCTGATGTTTTGTTTGAAATTATTATAATTTTGAAATGTTGGATCACTCATAATACATTCTAAATAATATGGAAATGGATGTCTTAGTGGAAGTTTCACCTTTCCTTTCTGACAGCAACTAATGAAATTTCCATCAGTAGGTCTTTCCTTTATGAAATGATAGGCCCCACAAAACTGACAAAGCACATTAAGTAACCCACAATAATGAGTATCTACATGTACTGCAGTATTGAACACATTGTCATGCATTTTTTCCACATATATATCAAACCCACTTTCTATATGTACATTGTTGTCATGTGTGTCTACATTTAAGTCATTCTGCACAATAGAATCATTAGACACTGGTTCACATAGATGTTTTTTTTTACTTTTCCTTTTTTTGCAAGGCCCAACAGACTCACTTTTGGCTTTCTTAGCAATCTTTCTTTTATTTAAAAGTCTCTGTTGATCTTCTTCTCTCAAGCGTTGTGAAGTTTCTGGTGTATGAGCATCTCTCCACCTTTGCTTCCTTTCCCTTGCCAATCTTCTTTTGCGTTCCATTTTGTCTTCTCCATTATCTTCCATTTTTTAATCTGTAATAGTCAATATAAATATTAATTAGTCTTTCTTCTTATTTTTGTGTACATATGTCTTTTTACTTTTTGGACTGTTACATTAAAGTTGATGAATAAACGTTATCCTTGTTTCCAATGAAATAAATTAAACCATTTTTCAAAGTATTTTATTGACATATATTAAATTGGTAATAACTGGACATATATATTTATTATATCAATTATTCATCTTTCAATTCATTTTAAATCCTTCTTGATTCACTTCACTGCATACATTTTTTTTTTTTTTTTGGCAAGTGCTTCTTCTTTTTGTTAAATGTTTGTATTGCTTCGTATTGTCTATTCAACTTTCCATAATTTTTTTTAACATATGCTGTTTTGATGTGTCAGGACCAAATTAAATATTTACCTGCAAAGACGGTCTTGATGTTGTTCAAAGGCTGCAAACGTCACACTGTGTGTTTATTCACTTTCCTTGATCAATAATCTGTAATTTAAATTTTTGAATCTTTGTATTATTTCACTTCACCCATATCATGAAATAAAAATCAATCAAGAGACATATATTTTTATTCCTTAAAAACCTGAAAGCAAATTCTTTAATATGTTCCTATAGTAATCTAATACAAAACTGTTTTTGATATTACTCATTATTAATAATTAATTCATTAAATAAAGTGCATTATGAATGTTATTTTTAATTCTTTCACACAGGTAAGCACAATATCTAACAAATTAATTACTAATGTAATATACATTATTAATTAATAATTATATTTAATGTACATTATTAATTAATGCAGAATATATAAGCAACTATTAATTTAATGTACATTATTAATTAAATTTAAACTGAAAACATAAACATGAGTCTATCTGAGAATTAAATTATTAAAATCATGTACATTCTTAATTAATGAATCAATGTGTTTGTTTTCTGCACATTCTTAAACGCTAACATTTTTGATATTACTGTTTAGTAATAATTAATTAATTGTAGAAAGTACATTCTAAACGTTATTTACAATTCTTTTACACAGGTAATTACAATATCCAATTAATTAGTAATCTAATGTACAATTAATTAATGCACAATATATAACCAATTAATTTGTAATAGAATGTACATTATTAATTAATAATTAAATTTAATGTACATTATTTATTAATTCATGAATAAATGTGTTTCTTTTTTCTGGACATTCTTAAACGCAAACTCACTTTTATATTAATGCTTAATTCATTAATTATTTAATGTACATTATCAATAGTATTGTCAATTGTTTCACACAGTTAAGCTCAATATTATATTTCTGTTAATGAAATAATGTACATTAATTTAATAGTTAATTGGTTATATTTTATTGATGATTAATTCTTAATTAAATAAAATACATAATAAATATTATTTACAATGTTTCACACATTTAAGCACAATATATAATCAATTAATTATTAATTTAATGTACATTATTAATTAATAATTCAATGTAATGTACATTAATAATTAATGCACAATACATAACCAATTATTAATTTAATGTACATAATTGTCCTTATTAAGTAACTAATAATATAGTAATTAATTAATGATACTTCTTAAAATGTACCTTTTGTAATTCAATGTTCCTGAATCAGTATCCTGAAGAGCTATCAATCTCTTTCGATTTTCCAGCATCCGAAAATGTCCAGTCACACTGTCATCACCTCAGTAAAAGGTGTCAGTAATGTGTCAATTGTGCCCTATATATAGGTTTTTGCGCGAGCCAAATGCATTGTTTTCGGCGGGAAATACGGGTGCGCGAGCGAAATGCATTGTTTTCGGCGGGAAATACGCTGTTGCTCGAGACCAATGTGTTGTTTTCGGCGGGAAATCGGAGTTGGCGCGAGACAAAGGCGGGAAATCGTAGTCGGCGCGAGGCAAAGGCGGGAAATCGTAGTCGGCGCGAGGCAAAGGCGGGAAATCGGAGTCTACGCGAGACAAAGGCGGGAACTCCGTGTTAATCCGGAAATGTGTGGTGTGCGTCTTATCGGATTTTCCGTAAGTGTTTTCCGTGGCTATAGTGCTGTAGCCTCGTTTTCGTTTTGTTCGGCCGCCATTTTTTCTCTCGCTTATTTTTTTTAAAGTGTCTAAACTCTTTTATTTTGCTTTAAATGAAGGCGATAGTTTTTGTTTTGAGGTCCAGGATGCTTCCTCTTGCTGTCGGTAACATTTTTATTTATGTGTTCTGTGTATTTAGTGTGTTTTATCTTTTTTCTTGTCCGCGGGTTGCGTCCGATTTTTGCGATGTCGTAATGTGTCTTATACGCCGTCACGGATTATCCGTAATGTGTCTACGCAAGTCTTTTTCGTGCTCAGAGTGCTGTAGCCTCGTTTTCATTTTTTTCGGCCTCCATTTTTTCTGTCGCTTATTTTTTTTTTTGTGTTTACATTTTTGTATTTTAAGGTAAATCAATGTGTAACTCGCTTTCTGCAGGTCGTGGATGCTCCCTCTTGCTATCGGTTAGGTTTTTATGTATGTGGTGTGTGTAGTTATTGTTAATTTTAATTTTTATGATAGGCGGTTTGCGGCCGTATTTTTTTACTACGTTTTAACGGCTCGCCTCGCTACGCGAGGCTCGCCGGACGATGAGCGCCTGCGGCGCTCATCGCTAAGCCCGCTAAAGTTCTACGGGTTAACGGCTCGCCTCGCTTTGCGAGGCTCGCCGGGCGATGAGCGCCTGCGGCGCTCATCGCTAAGCCCGCTATTCGTACGGACCACGCAAACAGCGTGACGACGACTCGTAGCAGGACAATTATAATATGTGATTATGTATTAACTTTATCCTTTGCAATAGTGCAGCAGAATATGTGGTTGATTTTTCAAAAATAAAATATAACAATAATAGCATTCATGGCTGTACATCAACAGCCTTATTAAATTACAATTCGGCCAATTGAATAGGGCTCTATATAAGCACAGAGCATATTTTTTTACAGAAGTTTTTAGTTAGTGAAGACCTTGCTTTTGGATAGAAGTTCACTGACTAAAAACTTCTGTAAAAAAATATGCTGTGTGCTTAAATAGAGCCCTATTCAATTGGCCGAATTGTAATTTAATAAGGCTGAAGCTTTTAGTATCTTTTAACCAAATTTGCCTATGTTCTGATAATGGACCATTTTTCTGAAAGTTGTCCGTGTTCAATTATTCTGTTCTATTTTTAAATTGTAGTGTTTCTGGATGGGGCTTTACACATATAACTACTTCTATTACTCCTGATAACAAGCCCAGCATTTTTATGCAAGCTTGATTTGGAATTTTTACCTAGAGTCAGATAATGAAGATTTTTTTGAAAATCTACAAAACAAAATTTGTATCTAGATTACTCTCTTACTGATGTATTAAACCAATATCACCATGATTACTTTATGAAAACCATAGAATGTGACATATTATCCGTTTTCTATATACAGTATCACAGACTTGCCACTATTACAAAAATAATCTGTAACTTGTATGTTGGGGATGGTTTACTAAAATGCAAAATCTCTGAAATCTTTAATGGCATGGAGATATGCTTTCCTGATCTATAAAGACCAAATTGGACTGACTGCAAAGTTTGATTTAAAATTCTTATTTTAACAAGTTTTGTCTTTATAGATTGAGCATCCGCAGATCTACAACTTGTCTGTAATTTCTAAATTGCGTTGACGCTAACTACAAATTTACGTAAGTACATTGGTAGTTTCCCATTCAGATTTGGTGATAAAGGGAATAATGAATGCTCGTGATTTACATATTGAATAATAATTTTTTCCTCACATGTACTAATGTTTTCATGCACCAAAACACAAGCATTGTAAGTATCTTTAGCTCACTGCTCTTGATGTTATTTGTTTCATTAATTTAAAGGTATATGTAAGTGAGCTGGGTTATTAATGCATCTGATAGAGGAGAATTTGTGGTGTCTGTAAAAAAAATTTGCATGAAAAAATTCCAAAGTAAACAGTTAAATCGTTAGCCTGAAGTTTGCTGATTTTCTTGCTTTTCCAAAGAGTTTTCTCTCAATGTTGACACCCCCAGAAATTCCCAGGGATTATTAGCATATTTTATACAATGTTTCTTTTTTGCTGGGGATTGTGCAGACATGCTCAGTTATCACCTGAAGTCTGCCCTACTGTGGGAAGTCACATGATCTCAGACACTTTCCTTTGCTTTAGATTTCTGTCCCTTCTTTCACTGATTGTTTTAATCTACATCCCAGGTGATACTTCCGCCAGCCCCAGAGAATTGCCCTATCACCTCTCCAAGCCCTAGAGAATTGCCCACAGCCCCAGAGAATTGCCCCATGACCTCCCCCAGCCCCAGATATTTGCCCCACAGCCCCATAGAATTGCCACATGACCTCCCCCTGCCCCAGAGATTTGCCCCATCACCTCCCCCAGCCCCAGAGAATTGACCCACAGCCCCAGATAATTGCCCCTTCACCTCCCCTAGCCCCAAAGAACTGCCTCCCAGCCCCAGAGATTGCCCTGTGACCTCCACCAACCCCAGATAATTGCCCCACAGCCCCAGAGAATTGCCCCATGACCTCCCTCAACCCGAAGAATTGCCCCCAGCCCCAGAGAATTGACCCATTACCTCCCCCACCCCAGATAATTGCCCCCCAGCCCCAGTGAATTGCCCCCCAACCCCAGAAAATCCCCCCCCAGCCCCAGAGAATTGCCTTGTGACCTACCCCAACCCCAGTTTTTTTGCCCCCAAAACCAGAGAATTGCCCCTCAGCACTGGAGAATTGCCCCCCAGCCCCAGATAATTTCCCCCAGCCCCATAAAATTGCCCCATGATCTCCCCAAACCACAGAGAATTGCCCCCCCAGCCCCAGAGAATTGTCCCCCCGCCCCATAGAATTTCCCCATGACCTCCCAACCCCAGAGAATTGCCCCCCAACCCTAGAGAATTGCCCCCAAGCCCCAGAGAATTGCCCCAAGCCCAGATAATTGCCCTGTGACCTCCCCTAACCCGTTTTTTGCCTCCCAACCCCAGAGAATTGCCCCACAGCACCAAAGAATTGCCCCCAGCTCCAGAGAATTGCCCACAGCCCTATAGAATTGCCCCAATGACCTCCCCCAGCCCCAGAGGATTGCCCCCAGAGAATTGCCCCATGACCTCCCCAACCCCAGAGAATTGCCCCCAGACCCAGATAATTGCCTCCCAGGACCAGATAATTGCCCCATGACCTCCCCCAACCGAAGAGAATTGCCCCCAGAATTAACCCATGACCTCCCCAGCCCCAGAAAATTGCCCCACAGCCCCAGAGAATTGCCCCGTGACCTCCGCCAACCCCACTTTTTTGCCCACAGTCCCAGAGAATTGCCCCCCAGCCAATTGCCCCATTACCTACCCCAGCCCCAGGGAATTTCCCTCCAGCCCCAGAGAATTGCTCCCCAACCCCAGAGAATTGCCTCCAACGCCAGAGAATTGCCCTGTGACCTCTCCCAGCCCCAAAAGAATTGCCCCCAGCCCCAGAGAATTGTCCCATGACCTCCCCCAACACTAGAGAATCGCCCCTCAGCCCCAGAGAATTGCCCCCAGCCCCACATAATTGCCCTGTAACCTCCCCCTGCCCCAGTGAATTGCCCCATCGCCTGCCCCAGTCCCAGAGAATTCCCCTTCAGACCCAGTAAATTGCCCCATGACCTCCCACACACAGAGACAGAATCACTCTTACACAGACATACTCACTTACAGACATACACACACTCACTCATTCACACACACACTCACTGACACACACACACACTCACACAGGCACACACACAAGCTCACACAGACACACACACTCACTCACAGACACTCACTCACTCACATACACACTCTCACAGGCACACACACACTCACTCACATACACACTCACACAGACACTCACACAGACACACACACTCACACAGACACTCACACAGACACTCACACAGACACTCACACAGACAGAGACACTCAGGCAGGCACACACTTACTCAGGCAGGCACACATTCACTCAGACAGGCACTCAGGCAGGCAGACACTCACTTAGACAGGCACACCCTCAGGCACGCACTTACTCAGGCAGACAGGCACACACTCAGGAAGGCAGGCATAAACTCAGGCAGGCAGGCACACACTCAGGCAGACAGGCATACACTCAGACAGGCAGGCAGGCACATACACACTCAGGCAAGCACACACTTAGGCAGGCACACTTTCAGGCAGGCAAGCACACACTCACTCAGGCACGCCCTCAGGCAGGCACACACTCACAGCTCAGACACACACCCAGGCAGGCACTCACTCACTCAGACAGGCACTCTCAGGCAGGCATGCACTCAATCACTCAGGCAGGCACACACTGAGGCAGGCACGCAATCACTCACTCAGGCAGGCACACACTCACAGCTCAGACACACACTCACAGCTCAGACACACACTGACAGCTCAGACACACATTCACAGCTCAGACACACACTCACAGCTCAGACACACACTCACAGCTCACACACACTCACAGCTCACACACACTCACAGCACACACACACTCACAGCACACACACACTCACAGCACACACACACTCACAGCACACACACACTCACAGCTCAGACACACACTCACAGCTCAGACACACACTCACAGCTCAGACACACACTCACAGCTCACACACACACACTCACAGCTCAGACACACACTCACAGCTCACACACACACTCACAGCACACACACACTCACAGCGAACACACACTCACAGCTCAGACACACACTCACAGCTCAGACACACACTGACAGCTCAGACACACATTCACAGCTCAGACACACACTCACAGCTCACACACACTCACAGCACACACACACTCACAGCACACACACACTCACAGCACACACACACTCACAGCTCAGACACACACTCACAGCTCAGACACACACTCACAGCTCACACACACACACTCACAGCTCAGACACACACTCACAGCTCACACACACACACTCACAGCACACACACACTCACAGCTCAGACACATACTCACAGCTCAGACACTCACAGCTCAGATACACGCTCACAGCTCAGACACCCATTAACAGCTCAGACACATAGGCTGGTGCTGCAGCTGACAGTGTGCCAGGCAGCATCAGCCAGGGAAGCGTCGGAACACAGCCGGTGTCTGCCGGGGAGGAGAGAGGGAGAAGAGAGGAAGGTGAGAGTAAGGAGAGAAGAGTTGATTGGCGACAGTGGGAGGCGTAGGAACACAGCCAGCATCTGCTGAAACTTCTGAGCTATGCTCGGAGGTGTTCAGAAGCAGCGAGACATCCCAGCACATGAAAATCACCCCAGCACATTTTTTATTATATTGCAAAAATGGCTTGCAAACGTTAATGCAAACATTTTGCTAGGTGGTTTATGATGCATTCTACAGGATGCATTCATAACCCACCTCACTTACATATACCTTTAGTTAATTTTCATATAATGTATGCAAGGTTCTAACTGTACTTCTATTATTTTCATCCAGCTGGATATACAGAGCTTTATACAATGAGGTGAGAGCCTTGTAGAACTCTTGAAGAATCTCATCAACTCCTACGTTATTCTATGAGTCAGCTTTAATAAAATATGGCATCACCAACAGCTTTCCAAGACGTCACATCTTGGAAAGTATGGCACCCATGACTAGTTTTCTGTTAGGCACAGTAGGCAACTACTTAAAAGGACCACTGAACTTTGGAATGTTTTTACTTTGAATAAAAATTAATCTCTTCTATACTTCAAATAAACATTTTAGTGAACTACATAAAATATTTTGTGCTTACTTGCTTTATTTTTGACACTCATATAGCAAAATAAAGGAGGTAAGTCTGAAATATTTATAAAATGTATGCCTTTGTAAGCCTATCTCGCACCAAAAGAGTTAAATAGCGAATTGTTAAGCTGATAACCAGCTAAAATCCAAATGAAGTAGTATTGGCAATTATACCAAAACACTACTTCATAGAAGAAAAATCATGTTTTATTTCTCTCAAATTAATTAATACAAGCTGAATTTTAAGTATTGTCTTTCTCAGTTTGTCCTACCATATTTTTCTGTCTTTAAAACAGGAATTTGTATATTTACAACAGCCAAGACGTATATGTCAATTTAGAACTGTAACATCAGGTATACACATCATAATTCAAGAATGCCTATAGACAAAAAATATCACATAGAAGAATGTTTGTTTGCAGTATAAAGCTGTATAAGGTAATCAGATAGCAGAGCAAGACTATTTAACTTGGACTATTCTGCCATAGTGATATTTAATACAACTTAAACTGTTTATTTTATTTATTTTTGATAGATTTGCTTAATTAATGCATTCAAATATGTATTTCCTTTGGATTCAAATTGGGTTAAATTGTTGTATGAAAAATGTAATAAAAATTAAGTTAAAAATGCTCAGTTCCTTTATTTATACACTTTAAAATATTTTTACCAACTATAACCTGATACCAAAAGGAAAAAACAAAATTTTTGCTAAAAATAAACTAATATGATGTCACTGGGCTCTATATTTTCCTCTTACATTTGGGATTTACGAATGATTTCATCAGAAGTGCACATTACAGATAAATCATATTCACTACCAAGGTATAAGGATGGGATAATAAATTGTGTTTCCACCAAGAAGGGGTTAACTGATATATACATTTTCCTCCCATTACATTTATCACAGGGAGATACAATATTTATATCTACTATTGACAGCAATATGTTTGTTACTTTGCAATACACTGTACATTCTTCTGGTCCCTGTACTATTGGTCCTAGTCTGTGAAGTCATCAAATGCCACCCACACGTTTCAACCACAAGTCTGACGCAGTCTCATTACGGCACCAAAGGTATGCCTTGCCTCTTCCATCTATTTATAGTGTAGGTTCCATAAAGTAGGTATTAACCCCTTCAGTGCAATTTAAGCATGTAAGCAGTAAACCAAAGAATGAAAATTGAGGATATAAATAAAAAGTAAAATAAAATTACCTATTTTTAACATGTCTTATTTTTATTCCATGGGATTCCATTTTACACAAAAAATTACATTGTAGCCATCAGGTTTTCGACTTTCTTGATTGAAGCCAATGTCTCCTCTCTTCTGCGCCTGGAAATGGCCCTCAAATAAAAAAACCTGTAGCTCTTAAACAAATAAAAATAAATTCAACTAATAGAGCTCCTCATATGAGGAGCTCACCTTCCACAAATGGCTGTGCTGTGTTTTTGAGGATTAAACAGTATTTTGTGTTCATTCAGATTGGCTGAAATATATGCCCATCATATTTAAGCCAATCAGAATCATATTTTTGATGTCACCATGCCCTTTTAGCATGGGGATTTTTATTGAATCAATCAGAATGCTCAGATTGATGACTTTATTAATCTGAACATTCTGATTCTGGTTAAATTCAAATCCCCACGCTAAAAGAGCAGGGTGAAATCATAAAACAATTCAGCCAATCAGATTACAAAAAAAAAAATACTTTTTCAGATGTTAAAACATGGTAAAAGCCATTTGTGGCTAGTTAAAGTTATTTTTTAGAGGTATGGGTTTTCTTTTTGAAGAAACATTGGCTTCAATCAAGTAAGAAGAGGACATGAAACTCCAATCAACATGTTTAGCCCTCTTGGTCCAGGGCAGAAGAGGGAGGGCCAGGGTATCATTGATCATGACTGTAAGGACAATATGGTAGGCCAGTCTAAATAATTTATTTTACAAGGTTAATTGTCATTTTTATTTTCTGTATCTTTTTTATTTGATATAATATTTGTTTTTATTTTATTGTAACATATTACGTAGCGCTATACCTGGGTAAGTTCAGGGCAAAAACCATAGCGATAGTAACACACTGTAAATGATGGAGGGCCCTGTCTTTGAGCTTAGAATTCAGTGTCCATAGTGGTTTCCCCAAAGCACCTTGCAAGATTGAAATCTCGCACATTTATAATCTAAAGGATTGTAGCTTTAGTTTAGTGTATTATACATAGGGTGCCATGGGAGTCCTTGTGGCACATTAGGGGTTAATTGTAGTTCACCATGGGGGTCTATATAGATCTCCATGGTATATGGTTAATACAGAAAAGAGTCATTTACTAACCTTTACTAATAGCTTATAAACAATTACTTCAAATAAAACACACATTTCTTCACTAAGCTTGCATTCTGAAAACAAAAAAATTCTGAATGAAAAAGAAGGAAGGAGTAAAGGAGAAAGAGACATGATAACCCTCAAGAAGAAAAACACACAAGCCAACACCTATCCAACCAACACTTTTATTTTCTAACCAATGAAATGTAATGTTAAAATGCTTGTGACTTTTATATTACATAATTGTACTAACATTTCTAAAAATTGAGCTTGTTTAACATAACCTAGATATGTATACCATGTTATGACTCTACTACATAAATAAATTGACTGAAAAAAAATGAGTAATACTATTTTGTCTTAATTATATGCTCAATTTCCAATCTTTGGCATACTGCTTAGATGGCATTATGTCATAAAAAAAAATAAATACATTAACTTTTGTACAATTGTCCTTTAGTACCCCATGGTGCTTAGGTTAATATAGAATACCACAGGGGTTCTTTAAGGACCCCCATGCTATAGGCTTAATTGTTAGATACAATCTCTGTGGCAAGGGACCTCTGTGGCAAGGGTTGTATTTATGAGTCACAGAGGACCTCTGTGGTATTGCATATATTTTAGGACCCCTGTGGATTTAAGATGGTTGAAGATAAAGGGCTAAACCTCAATTACTGTACTATGTTATTATGTAAACTGTTTCTATGTATACATCTCATATTACTTCTCTGTAATTATATTGTTTTATCATGTGTACGCTTCAGATTTTATGTGCAAAAAATTCATAGCAGAGAAAAAAAAACTCTGAATTCAAGAACTTGTTATGAAGTAAACAGCAATAATAATTCTATCCACAAATATCTAAATGAAAAGAAAACACTGAACTCCAAAATCCTTCTAGAAAACATTGACCTGGAGCAGTGGTAGTTAACCTGGTCCCTATTGCCCACTAGTGGGCGATCCAAGCTTTCATGGTGGGCGGTGGGTAATTGCTAGGTGTCGTTGCGGATGAGTGATGTCACACCCGGAGACCCGCAGCACCAAGTTTGGTTGGCTGGATAGCTGGTGCGAAAGCCTAAGGAGAGCAGTCAGGACCGGATCACCATCTAGTAAGTACAGGGTGATACATAGATAGGGCCATTTGATTTATGTAATATAAAATGAAAGTCACTGCCGCACTGGTGGGTAGCAAGGACATTTTACCATAAAAAATGAGCGGTAGGTATTAAGAGGTTGACAACCCCTGACCTAGAGGAACCACTTCATAATCAGAGATCTACTGGAAGTCACACAACTGAAGAAGAACAGAAACATATCTGAAAAATGAATTATACCGAACCTCTTCTTCACAGCAACAACATTATAGATACACAGTTCATTATACATAAGAATTTAATCCTGGTTTATGGAGGGAATATTTTTGCAGTCATCAAGACATCAAAGAATACAAGATGTAAAATATGGATCACAGATGTCTGAATTGCCTTTCACTGCCAAAAACTGTTTTAAAGCATTGTTTATCCTTATACTAGTGTGATAAGTGGAAATCATGTTGTTTTATAAGTGTATCAGTTTATATGAGGAAACAGTCATCTACAAAGATTCTAAGCTCAAAACAGGGCCCTCCACTCTGCAGTTTGTTATCATTGCATTCTTCCCTGTCCTTTTACCCTGTACAGCGCTACTGAATATGTTGGCGTGATACGTAGCTGTGTCAGACACTGCATTCATTTCCAAGAGTTAGAATTAATGATACAATGTAAAGGCTTGGTGATTAAAAAACACTTGTAATTTGACATTATATTTAACGATTTAATAAAAGTTGAGTATAAAGGAGGAAACAAGGTACCTATAACTAATCTTAACTGTGGTATGCTAATTAATGGTAAATTGTCCTGGCTGATGATATTCCTTAATATGTAATCACACTATGAGGTACAGATTAATAAAATATAGTGTAATCTTATATATGTCATATTCAGCCCATTAAATTCCCCCAATGTGAAAACCCGTAGCCGTAACAGAGCCAGCTAGACTTACGGCTATTAAATTGGGCTCTTACAGCTACCCGCAAACGATCTAATAGAAACTCTGTTGCCGCAAAGCCTTTGATCTGTCAAGCCCATAAATGTTACATTCATAAATCACTATTAAATTGCTACGAATCCACTGGTATTCAAACCTGTAAACAGCAAATGGAGCCACAAAGCCCACAGGTACTAGAGAGGACCTGCAAGGGGGTTAAAGTCCTATCTGTGGTACTTTAAATGCAAAGGGAAAGTGATGTTTGGTATTAAAATTAATAGCACAACATTCTCAAGCTCGCAAATCTTCAATATAAAATACTTTTTTTATCTTTAATTTTCGTGTTATATCAATCCCGGCAATCAATGTGTTAATTTATATAATGGAACTCGTATGGACTAGAATATAATATTTATTGATTTATTAATATTGCATTCTTTCTGGAATGCGGGTCTGATCGTAACTTGTAATTCAAACCCGCAAGGGATTGAAATCTAACCTCCATTTTTCAGTGACGTAATGGCTCTGTCTAAACCCATAACTACGGGCTTAACTAATTGATCATGTTCTCAGACGCACATGCAACGTGCGCAAGAATGGTTTACGGGTTTGGATGTCGGCCACGTCTGTTGCAGGCTTGGATATTTTAATGGCTCTGTAACTTGAATTTCAAGCCCACAGGCTATGTGGGTGTACCGGTGCCGCTACGGGCTTGGAATTTAATATGGCCCCTTCACCAGTAGATATGAAAGAACAGACTAAAGTACAATTTAATCCTGAGTACTGAATTCCTCTCTTTTGGATTGGAGGATGGGGAAATTGTGCCGTAATCTTGGCTCTTACTGGAGCTACAAACAATAATACAGGTTTATAAATGCACATAACAGGGTAAAGCATAAGTAGTAAAAGCATAGACCTCCTGTACTGAAACTCTTGGTGGCACACCACTAGCAGAGTATGTAAAGTTGCTGGTGGTTAGAGGACCCACATTTCTTTTGTGGAGAAATAAACTCACGTGAGTATGTATGTGGGGGTTTATCAGTGGCACTGGAATGATTGTATCTAGGTCTTATTTTTATACCATGTGAATTAGTAGGTGCAGATGCTGCTACTGAGGGTTTATGCTCAAGTAACTGCCTATTAATAAGTAAATTAGTAAATGAATGCACTGTTCATTCAACTTCATACTGTATATCTAATGATCATACAAAATCAAAGGACTACTGTGGATTTTTTAAAATATTTCTTTCTATAAATTTATAAACTATTATATTTATAAACTAAACTCATTAAAGAGCAAAACATTATTAGAAAGCAAAAAAAAACAGACAAAATTTACATTTTGCAACCTTTATACTCAATGTTTCATTACTGTAGTGATCCCTTTAATTTTGCGGCTGTTTTTTCAGGAAGGTGTTTCACCTTATGCTAAACAGATTTCCATTAGTCTTACAGTTACATAGTTACATAGTAATTGAGGTTAAAAAAAGACTATTAGTTCATTCAACCTTTTTAGATCTCCTCTGATCTGCCATATGCAGATTAATTATTAATTGATCCAGAGGAAGGCAAACAGGAAAAAGCCCAGTGAAACTTTGCCAATTGTCTCAAGAAAAAAAAAAAAAAAAAACCTTCATGACCCCAGATACTGCAATCGTATTTCTCCCTGGATCAATACTCCCTCTCTAATTATCCAGGATATCTCTGAATACCTTTTTGTTTAAAATATATCCAATTCTTTTTTTAAAGTTATCAAATCTGCTGTCACCAACTCCTTTGGTAGAGAATTCCACAGATTAAACACCCTTACTGTGAAGAACCCTTTTCTTTCTTTAGGGTGGAATATTTTTTCTTCTGACCTCAAAGGATGCCCTCTTGTTGAAATCCTCTTGGCACAAAAAGTTCACTTGACAAAGTCTTTTATTGACCCGGGATATATTTATATAAGGTAATCATATCTCCTTTTAGACACAATTTTTCTAGAGAAAATAAGTTTAATTTGGTTAGACTTTCTTCATAACTTAGCCCCTCCATTCCCCTTATTAGTTTGGTTGCCCTTCTCTGTACTTTTTCAGCTCTAAAATGTCCTTTTTATGAAGTTGTGCCCAAACTTGTACTCCATATTCCAAATGAGGGTGTACTAGAGATTTGTATAGTGGCAGAATTATATCTTCTTCCCTGGCTTCTATACTCTTCTTAATACATGTTAATAGTTTATTTGCCTTTGCAGCTGCTGCTTAGCATTGAGCACTTCTACCTAGGTGGTTGTCCACAAGCACTGCCAAATCCTTTTCAATATCTGATACCCTTAGATTTGCTCCATTTAAGTTATAAATTGAATGCCTATTATTCCTTCCCAGATGCATAGCCTTTCATTTATTTGTATTAAATCTCATCTGCCATTTAGTCACCCATTTCTCTAATTTATGCAAATCCCTTTGGAGGGAAAGCACATCCTTTTCTGATTTACTTACCTTGCACAACTTAGTGTAATCAGCAAATATGGAGACATTACTTTCCAGTCCTACTTCTAAGTCTTATTAAATATGTTAAAAATGATATTCTCTCTCTCTCTCTCTTTGGCACAACTCTCTTGCTCATTTCATCTGGACAAAAAGGATCAGTAACTTTACACACAAACATAGACTAAAGTACCACAATACACTACATATTGTAAAATTATAGAATTCTTTTCTGCTATTTTAAGAGAGTTGTTTCTAGTATAATATTTATGTATATAATATACTAATAATGTTTTTGTTAGCCTCTTTTAATAAACTATGATTTGTAGAAAATAAGAAGTGCTGATCTTATCTTTACACTTAGAATCTCAGAGGGTTAGATAGCATAATTATTATTATAATCATAATCAATACTATGAATAATGATATAGTAAATTAAATAATAAGAGACAGCCTATTTTTCTTAAATTGCATTACGGGGGATTAAAGCAGGGTCTCTATGATGATACAAGTGAACTTAATGGATGAAAGAGTGAACCTATGTGATTGTCGAGCATTTTCTACACATACATCTTGGGCCAGGACGTGTGATCCAAGAGGCAACCAGAGTGGGATGAGATTTGAGTAAGACGGACTTCATTTCTGGGGATCTGTGATATCCAGACGGAGGAATTAAAACAGGGGTGCTCACCGTTGATTTGTGGCTATTCAGAAGACACTTCAAAGTATAAGAAATGGAGATAATTGCAAAATATTCTGAATGTAGTGATTTTGAACCAGTAATTGTTGAAAATGATAGTATGAATAGCAGAATACATCATATGTAGGTGCAATGTGAGAAAATAAGCAAATTGATAACAAAAAGTTTTGTTTAACAAAAGAGAGAAACAAGTTACAGAATTGTATGAAATTATTACTGTCTATTAAGAACCAGATGAATAGGGATATAATGGGAAATCTTCATGCAGCCACAGTTACAGAAAACAGTAATGAAACAGACAGTTGTCCAACATATGGTATGAATGCAGAATATGTGAATAGATTAGAAGATAATTTTGAGGCTAGGGGAGAATTGATAGCTTCCCTTAAAAAAGGGTTTAGCTGAACAGCAACCAATTGCAGTGATTAACAATAGTGAGGCCGCTTGTACATCAGAAGAAGAGGGTAGATTAAATTTTGTGGATGAAGAGCAAATGACAAAGAGAAACAATGTAAGGGATAGTTCTGATGTTAGCAGGAATATACCTGAATTAACCCCTCACATATTAAAACCTCAATTACAAGCTTAGGACACATACTAGACTCTCTATCTTCAACACCATGTGGGAGAAGTAGAGGTAAAAAATCTACAAGCATCTGTAATAATAAGACAACAGGACAGAGATAAAATAGTGAAACACTTGGTAAAGTTGAAGCAACTATATCCGCAATATGATGCAAAGGTAGATGTTTTGTCCAATATGTTTAATTTCAAGTCATCTTTGAAATAGTAAATGCTTTCTCCTAAAGAGGATTGTTTTATGTTAAAATGATGGCTTCCAGGAGGCCTAGCATCTAGATTAGTGGCCACAGTAAATGGTCCAAGTAATGTTGAAAGAGATTGGTTTAAAGAAGATAAATGGGGCACAGAAGGGGACAGGCTGAGAGCTGTATCTAGGTTAGTCACAGGGAACAGAGATTTAGATATTCTCTTGCTGAAATGAGAGTAACTGTAGAGGATGACCCATTTGTATTTGCTTCTAAATTTGAGCAAGTGTACAGACTCACACATAGAGTGCCCCCAGATCAGACCCCTTCAGATATGTTGCAGTATCTAGTGAAGAAATTTACTTGTTTGGACCATGGCCTACAAATGATGGCAAATGGACAGCATGGAGGCTGTGTTGTATATTATTGGCAAAGGAAAGGAGTCACAGGGCCACGCAAAATTGCAGTTGTGACTATTAATGAAGGAAAGTGCAATACTTTGGAAATTTCCTTCAAAGAGATTTGTCACTATTATAATAAGCCTGGACACAGATTCAGAGATTGCAGGTGATGCATGAGGAAGCATAAGCAAGCTGAGGGATTGCAGGCATATCCACATACATCAGGGCCTCCAAAAGACAGGCATGATCAGAAGGGTTCTTTCATACAGAACAGGCCTAAAGCTCCAGATAAAACAGGACAGATATATGCCCCCATGGCGAGTACAGAAAGCTTTATGATGATGGTAGAGATGGAGAGGAATCATGAGAGAAAGTATGAGAATAATTCCTCTCTGACATCCTTATCTGATTGACTATAACTGGCCCTGGGAGACATGGTTCCTATTTGTAGTACATTTAGGGATCATCCTGGACATCCCTATGTAAATGGGGTGATTGCAGGCCATCACACAAAATTACTCATTGACACAGGTGCTTCAGTGAATTTAACGGACTTGCCACTAAGTCCCCTATTTGGGGCAAAACAGACATTTCTTGTGGGACATGGGGGATGCCAGTCCCAGGCTTTTCTCATCCCAAAACAATAATTGTGACATTAGGACATCAGTGGACAAAGGAAATTATATTTTGGCAGAGTAGAAATACAGAAGGTACTATATTGGGTGCAAATGTTATGAGAGCAGAAGGGATAATAGTTGATCTGTGTAGCAATATACTGTGGAGAAACACAAGAGGGAGGAAATATGTTGTGTTAGGTGAGTCTTCCCTGAGTCCTGTGGCATCCATTGTATCAGTTCCTTTAGAAAGGATGTGGCCAGACACAGGTAGCCACTCTGCTCTGAGGAAACTGGTTTGGGATTTATGAGAACCAGGATAGGCAGATACAGTAGCAGGGAATGCATGGAGAGAACGCCATGTATCTAAGAATGTAGTGACCCATACTGTATAGCAAAGGTTGCACAACAAAAATCGAAAAGGAACAGACCTACAGACTCAGCTAACTCTCCCTATTGGATATTCTATTCAGGATGAGTTAATTTGTTATACTAGAGAGCCACAGGCAAAACTTCTCAGCAAACGCACTCTTTTTTGGGACACATTGGTCACAGTGCCCTAGAATACCATCTTAGACAGAAATATTTTTGGCCAGATTTAGCAACATCTGCTTTACAGTGTATTCAGGAATATCTTATCTGTGCTCAAATAAATCCATGCCCTAAAGGACAAAGGCCCATTCTCCAGAGAGTACCAGTTGCTGATGGTCCATGGAAATCTATTCATATCAAAGGGGTCTCAGGTATGCTGTAGTCATTGCGGATATTTTTTCAAAATGTGTTGAAGATATTCCTCTTAGGTGTGACACTGTTCAAGTTACTGCTAGAGCGCTATGGGAACATGTGTTTTTTCAAGGTTGGGTTTTCCTGAAGTCATTGAGTCCGACAGAGGTACACATTTTACTGGACAGTTAATGCAAAATCTCTGTGCCCTACTGGCAATACAGCCGAGATTCCATGTTTCGTATCACCCACAATCTTCTTCTATAGTGGAATGCATGAATTGCACCATTAAGTCTAGATTGCTTGCACAATATACAATTCTTGGGTCCCACATCTTCAGGCTATTCTGATGGCTTTTAGGGCTACACCTTCCATTGCTACTAAATGTTCTCCCTATGAGCTCAAGCCAGGGAGACAGATGGCACTAGGCCACCCATGTGATTCTGAATTGTCCACTCCCCTGAAAGAAGCTTGTCAAGAGACTAAGATATATCCCAAATTCAGGAGCAGTTGAGATAACTGCTACATTTTGCTGCCTCTAATATGGTCCCAACTGATTATAAAGTATCATCTAAATATCAAACTTTGTTTGAAAATGGTCATGACCAAAAATTCTCCATGGGATGCACGCTGAGAGAGTCCATATATAATTCTGGATATATTAGGTACTACAGTCCTTAAAGGTATATGCAAGTGAGCTAAATTATGAATGCATCTGATAGAGGAGAATTAGTAGTGTATGAAAAAATTGTTTACATTACAAAAATACCAAAATAAACATTTAAACAGTTACCCTAAAGTCTGCTAAAATTCTTGTATTTGCAAACTGTTTTCTGTCAATGTTGACACCCCCTGAAAACATTAGCATACCTAATACATTGCATATTTTTGGTATCTGAATTGAGCTGCAGCTTTCCTTTAGATTTCTGTAATACCCAGAACAAGGTCTGTGTCACGTCATTCACTGATTGTTTTATCTACATCCCAGGTGAAACTTCCCTCAGCCCCAGTGATTTGCCCCTGTAACCCCCCCAGCCCCAGCGATTTACCCCATCACCTCCCTCATCCCCAGTGAATTGCCCCTGTGATCTCTCTCAGCCCCAGTGAATTGCCCCATTATGTTCCCCAGCCCCAGTAAATTGCCCCATTACCTCTCTCAGCCCAGTGAATTGCCCCATCACCTCCACCAGCCCAAGTGAATTGCCATTGAGATATCTCCCAGCCCCAGTGAATTACCCCATTACCTCCTCCAGACCAGTGAATTGCCCCATTACCTCCTCCAGCCCCAGTGAATTGCCCCAGAGATATCTCTCAGCACCAGTGAATTGCATGCACTCACTCACACAGAGACACATGCACACACACAGAGACACAGAAAACATTGCAGGTAATTGCAGGACCATAAATCAAGCATAAATGCTCATTCACCTAAAAGACAAATTAGAATAGGAAGAAGAAGCTGAAATGTTTGGTTTCAGTACAATTATAATTTGTCAGAATTTATCAAGGAAAGGGTGTATGACTAAAGAACAACCGTGTAACCGCTCAAGCATTTTAACTTGAATGTCGAATTCATGATCCTTTAAGGACCCAGTGTAGCAGACTCATCATAAAGCATTGCTGATTGGCTGCACAGCTGGGCATGCTCACATGGACAGGTTACACTTTTACAAAAATGAACCCTCTCAGGAGCCTAGCTCACTCCTGGGGGTATAGATATCACTTGCAACATTTTTTTTAAATGCAAACCTAAAAAATCATAGTGCATGCAAATAAATGTAATCATACACTACTAATTACCCTCTATCAGATGCATTCATAACCCATCTTGCATATACCTTTAAGGTAAAAAGATCAAACCCCAGAAAAACTAGAAGGCAGCCTGGTCAGAAATGGGTCCATGTGGACCAATGTAAATTGTACAAAGGAACAGAGGTCCCAGATGTAGATATTTCTGTTAAGAACTGATACTTGTTTAATCTTTTCAGATTTAGCAACTAGGAACCAACCTTGAAGATACAAATCTATTTATTTTTTTAGATTTTATGGACAATGGGCCTTATTCAATCGCAAGCCCGCAGATTACATTATACAGGCGGTATGTCTGTGGGCAGGAAATTTGCTACAATTACACACTGATTCAATTGAACAAGCCCGCAATTTACGGGTCGAAAGCCAAAATCGTAAACATGCAATCGTATGTAGCATTTTAGAGCGTGATCATGATCAATTAATCAAGGCTGTAACTACCAATTTAGAAACAGCCAATAGTAAATGAGACTGTCATCATTACGCCAGTAAAACATGGAGGTTACATGTCAATCAATTAGCATTTAGAGGTCCCATATGCGATCAGACTCGCAATTCGGCAATGTACAAAATATAAAAAATGAATGGCGATACTATTTCAGTCCATGTGGGTAGTTTGATATGTATTAACTCATTGATTCCTGAGATTGACATGACACACGAAAAGAAACCTAAACAAAATATATTTTCTATTGCAGATTTGTGAGATTGATACTGTTGTGCAATTAATTCTAACGTCTTTCATCGCTTTCCCTGTCTTTTAAAGTGCAGTATTGTTTTTTTTATTTGCATTTACAGCTCTACGAACAGGTGTTTAACCCCCTTGTGAGTCCTATCTGGTACCAGTAGGATTTTCTCCTACATTTGCCATTTACGGGTGTGAAAACATTTGTGGCCTTGAGGAATTGTAGCAATTGAATATCGATTTGCAATTTTAAAGATTGTAACTTTTGTGGTGTTGTGGAGAAATACAAATATCCATACATTATTTAGTATATATATATTTATATACTGTGTATATATATATATATATATATATATATATATATATATTATATAGCATTTATTACCTTTGTAGTACACTTTTTATTGGCTTAGAAATGGGTGTTGGTGGACGGTTTCATTTTCTAGGGGGTAGTAATGGAATATACCATTTCCTGTATGTAGGACTACTATAAAAAGATATGAGGTTTATGTAATTGTTGTCAGCAGCAGACATTGTGAATGCTATGCTGTTGCTGATCCAAATAAAGTGAAGAAAATCAGAGTCCTCTGTGTTTTGGTATCATGAATGGGTTTTGGAGTAGAATAGTGGTTTGTGGATATGTTTTTCTTTTACAGCAGGCTTGAAAGATCAAAGGTTTTAATGGGTTGTAAGTTATGATTATGGAAACCGCAGGGATTTTTAGCCTGATGTAGATTGTTTACGGCTCGCTAAAAGACGCCAATTGAATAGCAAATTAGTTTACAGGCTACATTACGGGCTCCAGTAAACAACAATTGCTCAATTGAATAGAAGCCAATTTATTAATCTGTAATAATCAGGAAATTTATGGACCACAAAATACCTTCTTCACAAGGCAAACAAGATCGAGTTATAGACAGACGATCAATGGATGGACAAAGATGTGGAGCCGTGACAATCTGGAGCAACCATGCTTTAATCAACTGACATTTAGTGGGGGAGGGTTTGTGGACACTTTTGGGTTTCCAAAAACTGTCTCTGTCCATCAGCAAGGGTATAGCATTACGAAAGTGATCATGGAGAACGTGATCAAAGAAGATATAAAATGGAAGTTAGTGGGATCCAACCTGGGAGGACAAATAAGGGTATAATTAACAATAGATGAGGGGATGGAGCCTACAACAGTCACCCCCTCCTTTGCCCTATACTACTACCCTTGCTCCACCAAGAATGGATAATTATGCTGACAATCCCATGTGTGGTGGTAAGAGAGTATTTTCCAGTAGTCCTTTTCAGATTTGTTCTCTGAAACCCACACCAATATTGAGGGATGCTGCATTCCAGCTGCTTTCATGGCAAATAAGATAGACAGATTGGCTAGTTTCTAAACACTTTCAATATTGTTCCACAATTAGAGATACTACAGAAACGTCTTTAAACAGATGTGCAATGGGTACCAGGAAAACAAATAAGAGGGATATTGCATACAGTGTTGGGAGGTGTAGGAACTGGTCTAGGCATGGTGAATTCTATTGACATATCCAGTCTGACTACAACACTACAGTCTGAGAATTTGTTAAATTACAAAGGGTTACACACACAATAAACCATATATACACTCACAGAGGGACTAACAAAGGCAGTGGTAGATATACTGTACAGGGTCCGGCTATACAACATATTCAGGAGATATTGGTAGGGGTAATTGGGAGGCTAAGAGAAGTGCCATGGGATTTTGCATGTCTTTCCATGCAAACAGAGCTGATAACTGATTTTAAGACCATAACACAAGCTATGGATAATAACCACACCCCTTTGGGAGGTTGGGAGCAAACTGAACTTAGCAGGTTTGCTTCTTATCACAAATAGTTATGGGTGAACAGTTGGCTGAGTTGCAAGGGAAATTTATGCAGAGCTACTTCACTAGTACCAACCAGGGGAAACTACCAGAATATTTACCATATGATATCACTGGGATCTCCGGTATTATTATTATTATTTGTAATGCACCAACATATTCTGTAGAGCTGAACAAGGATTAAGTATGAGGCAAAACAAAAACTGACATATAGCAAAGAATGGAGAGCCCTATCTTTGACTTTAGAATCTAATGTGGGTGGAGCTTTCACTGAAACACCTTCCAAAATTGAAAACTCCCAAACTTGCAATCTAATTTATTGTAACATGTATTACATCATGAGTTAGAGTTTCCTGACTTCATAGTGAATGGTTTCACCATAGAACAAGTAGATGTTAAAGGTTGTATGAGATTTCCTACCAAAATCTTATTTTTACCTAATCAAATCAGAACAGTATTAGATTTCATGCTGGCATAACCATTCATACTGCCAAGGTTTTGTATAAAAGGTTAAACCCCAAGATATGATATTTCCCTTAGGACAGGAAAAGGTATGTTTTGTTTCATTGAAAGCAAGAGATGAGATACACATATGGTTCAAACAATGGATATCTAGGGAACACATTACTCAGGGAATTAACGGTATGTGTAAGTTTCCTGGATTATTAATGCATCTGATAGAGGAGAATTAATGTTTGCATGAAAAAATACCAAAATAAACATTTAAACACTTACCTTGAAGTTAGTAAAATCTGTTGTAATCTCTAACAGTTTAAGATTAAGGTTAACACCCCCTCCAATTTGTTTTGGCCAATCAGGTTAGATGAAAGATTTGAGACATAGTACTATGTTAGTTGCTATGGCAACAGCACACAGCATAGACAGGAAGCAGGGATGAGTCATATCCCAGCAGTGACTGGGAGGCTTACAACACTGTTCTCCTATTGGCTGAGCAAGCAAGAGCAGACAAATAGTGGGTTAATATTGCTCCCCGGATGCTGCATGCTGATTGGGTGGGGATCAACTGTGGGTATCAATACAAACATTAGAGGGATTTTTAGATATTAATAAAAATAAAATGTTTTATGAGATGTGCTACATACACATAGGCTGCTTTTTGCATACAGGGTGCAGAAATGTATTAATCCAGCTCACTTAGATATACCTTTAACTGTGTCATATAATATCCAGTGAGAATAAGTTCACAACAGTTTAATATCACAGTGCCACAGGTATTAACCTATAATTAAACCCTGGGGCTCCTCTGATAGTACCAAACATATCAGACAACCTTGGCAGAAATGGGTAATGCAGTTTAAAAATGATCAGGTACTGCTCCAACACCTACAAAAATCTGGAGAATGGGTACATGTAAATTTTCACCATCAGCAGCAAGAACTTCAAAGAATTGAGCATGTATTTTCTGATTTGTCAAGTGCTTCCTGGTGGCAGAAATCGTTCAATTCATTTTCAAAACACTCATCATGGGGTTCTGCTTTGGGAAATCTCTTTTTATATGTGTTGCTATATAAAATCCATGAAAGCACGTATATATCATTTGTACTATGTTATACGTTTCAAAACTCAAAACTCAGGCAGAATTGCAGAAACGCAGATACATAGCAAGGTGTAGGAACTTTTTGAATACATCATATACTCAAATTTCTTAAACTTCTTTTGGAATGGAAGGGTAGAGGTGTCCTTTATTGACAGCAGAGGGGATGAAATATCTGCCTGGAATCAGAATGATTGATTATAAAATAATTAGCGACTTGCCCGTCAAAAATGTCGGCAATAAAATGTGAAGCCTGGCAATGCTGTTTGCCACACAATGTGAGTCTTTTGGCCCTCTGAGCACCTTCAGTGCTCATTGCGAGCATCTCCCCTCGCGTACTTCAACTCTCCTGCTTTGCAATGATCATCTTCAGCGCTCACTGCGAACCTTTCCTCCTGCCTACTGTATGGGCCGCTCATTGCATGGTTTATTAACTTGCAAGTTTTGTGCTTGGGAATGCCATGTGTCTCTTTCCAGCATCTCCCCCTGTCCCTTCCATGTGTGTTTCTCCTCATTGTGTCTGCTGAATATTTCCATTGGTTTTATTTTCAAACTCCCGTGTGCCTGGCGTTGTTCATGCAAGTGTTAGTGTCTTTGCCCTCGTATATCGTCTTAGTCCCGCATATTTTTCAGAGTTTGGTATTTTTCCGAGGTCAGAATGTGCTTAGCCTGGTTTTCATTGTGTTTTCACATTTTTTTATGTTTTTCGTCCACCATTTTTCTTCTCGCTTAGTCGATTTTCGAGTGATGAAAAACAGCAAATTGGACTTAAATTCGCTTGCAACCTCTCTCCCATGCATCCTGGCTCACTCCATGTGCTGTGTGTGAGTGTGGTTTAATTTAAAAAAAACATTTTTTTGTTGTTTTTCCTGTTTTTCAATTTCTGCGGTCCGGCCGTTACATTCGTATTTTCCCGCGTTCCTCAAGTGCTTGCATCCTAAGTAAGTCCTGCGTTCCTCAACTGCTTGCAGTCTAAATCACGCATGCTTCAATGCCTCAATTGCTCGCCACGCTTCACAAGGCTCGCAGGAGCGCCTTTGGCACTCATTTCAGCCTAAATCCTGCATGTTTGACAACTATTATATGTTATATAATAATTAATATCAAAATGTTTTATATATAAGTGCAGTTCCAGGTGTGGCCACATGGAGGTGTACACTCTGGTCAGTGCTTAAGGCCACCCAGGAGTATTCAGATTTAAGTTACTATCTGAAAATAGACAGATAGCAAAGTCCAAAATGGAGAATTCAGTTTGACCATGTGTAAAATTCCTTTGTTGAAGGACATGTGACCATAACGGGCCAGTAATGTGAAAGAAGGATTGAGTATCAGCGGGTGGAGTTGAACTAAGGATTTAAAAGAATGAGACACTCTTTGGATTGTCTCTGGAACATCTCGCTCAATTCATCTGGACAAAAAGGACTGGTAACTTTACACACAAACAGACACAGAACACCACAATACATTACATTTCGTACAATTATAGAACGCTTTTCTACTAATTTAAGCAAAAAATATGTATATAATGTCTTAATAATGTTTTTGTTAGCCTCTTTTAATAAACTGTGATTTGTAGAAAATAAGGAGTGTGGATCTTATATTTACACTGAGATAGAATAATTATTATTATAATGATAATCAATATTCTGAATAATAATATAGTAAATAAATTAATAAGAGACACATTTTGTAACTCACTCTAACTCTCTCTGAGCCTCTGATTAACTCACCTGTTCACTAGGAGGCATATACCAAAAATGTAAAGTGCTGGTAGCCCTTGAGAAGTTGAGAGACTATCACACAGATGAAGATTGGTCTGTATATCGAGCTTTGTTGATCATGGGTCATATCAAAATATGTAATCCTGCTACGGTCTACCATCAGTAGCTGATGAGTACACATGCTCTGCTGAATCTGCGATTCTGTGTGTAAGACTGATTGATAGGTGACCATTTCTCAGCAATAGTTGTTAACATGCTGATGAGACATGGTCCAGGATAGGCTAGTACATGACACTGCACGTGCCGTCCTACAGAGTCTGTATCTGCATATGCTGCAGTGGACACACCAATACATGTACTCTATTGGATGTTAAATCACTCTGAATCTATTTGGGGACTGCTAATCAGAATCAGGGTTAGCTGCAGGTATTAGAGACACATTTTGTTTAGGACACTTATGACATGGATTAGTTTGCTTCCTGGATTTGCATTACCCAGGCATGATCCATTTGGGCTAGCAATAAAAGATGCAATACTGAAATGGGAATAAATGGGCCACAGTAAAATAGTACACATACGTAATAACTGATAGCTTCTTGACGTATTATGGAGGAGGAGCCTGGCCACGGACAGTTACCTCACGCCTTGGGCCTGTATCCAAGGCCCCCAAATGCTTAACCTTTAAGCGTGCCTGTGAGATAGGGTTACGCCCACTTAGGCCAGTGGGCCGGGCAACTCGTCTCCCGCCACAGAGCAGGCAAGGGAACCCTCCTGTGCCTGCGATCCCCGCCGCTACTATGCAAAGCCAAAGCCCCTTCTTTAAATTCTAGCATGAGGAGCTCAAGGCCAATCTCAGTCAGACGAACCTTATCTTTGCTGAAGAACTCATCCGCCAATTCCGAATTTAATTCTTTGTACTGGATAGCAGTGCCACCTTGCAGGCGCACAAAGCTAGACATCTGCTTGTTTATCTTTTGACGTGCTTTGCCCAGCAGCACTGGATCCCTCATATTACGCCAGGCTTGTCTCTTAATCACCTCTGACCAGATGACTGTAAGGCCAGAGAATGTCTTTGCCCATTTTCCTACATCCCGTCTCATCATTTTAAAAATGCGACGCATAGGGACAATACCAAGGTCATTCCCTCCTGCATGAAACAACAACAAATTGGGATTTCCATAGCGCTGGGAATAACCTTCCACCATTCCATTTGTCTGGGACCACCGCATTTCCCAAATCCCGAGCCACATGCAAGTCCATAACCGGAAAGCCCAGCTGATCCTTATCCTGTGTGACTGCGGCTAACCGTACACGTAAGAATGGCCCACGATCCAAAGTTGCTCCTTCTCCCCTATAATCAGAAAAGACACCTGTCAAACCGCCTCCTCAGCCCTTATGTAAGTCCTAAAGCGCTGAGATTCCCATCTCCCAATCCGTTTTATTGCTGCATCCAGCAGCCCTAGCCTCACCGCCTCCGTAGCTGCACCTATACAAAATGAGTGTGCCCCGAAATCCGAAGTATTGAGCCCCAAACTCTGCAACACACCTTTTAACACTTTTTCAAACTGGTACCATGATAACTCCGTTCCATCGGCATGGATGAACAGCGAACACCATCCCACCGGTTGCTGACTGAGGTACTCCTTTGCACATTCATAGGGGGCAACACCCGTGCCCACCTTGTGCAACACCACCTCTTTACCTATATCAGCCTGGACTGTTTTAGACCGCCTTAACCATATTCCCATCCTGTCATCCCTCAGAAAGGTATCCACCCATTGCAGACCCCCTGAACCATGTCTGCTGCTCATTACCAACTCCCCAAATCCTATTCACCCCCCGAAAAATGCCAGGGAAAAGGCCGTACGGAACAGCAGAAATTTAAAAGGGGTTCTACAAGTTCTCTCCAGCACCTGTGCCATAGGCCATCTCGAGTCTCGCCTACTCACGCTGTTGAACATCCAACGTACCAACCGTCGAACTACAAACTCCAAAGGTCTTTTTGCACAGCCAGCTTGAACATAAAAGCCATGGCAATGACCTTGCGCGCTATTGCTGCCTTTGAGTCACCACACTCCAAACTCCTTAACAGATACCATAACAGGATTCCTATACTTTTGTCTTCCATTGGGGCACCCCTGGCCACTTGTACCAGATCCTGACACTTGGTCCAGACCTTTCTGTATTGGCCCACGTCGCAGGGGCAACAGACTGTCTAACTAGTCTCGCTACCTGATAGCTCCAAGCTCTCATAGCTCGTTGGGAATGAACTCGCCATGTAGTTCTGCCCCTGGCGCCAATGTCCGAAAATGCATTTCCTGAAATTGAGAAAGGGCATCAGCAATGCCATTCTCCACTCCCGAAACATGCTTGGCCATGAACCATATGTTCCTGCGCAGACAACTAAGCACCAAGTGTCGCACTAGGCACACTACCAGTATTAAATCCTCCATCAGATTATTCACTGTTTGCACTACGAAAATATTGTCTTTATAAAATATGACTCGCGGGTCGCTGAATTCCACTCTCCACAGGTAAACCTACTGGAAATAATTCCAAAAAGGTAAGGTTCCTAGTGCCATCCCTGCGGCCAGGTGGCAGCACACCACTTGCCCTTAAAGTATGCTCCGAAACCAAGGGAACCCGCTGCATCTGTATACAATTCCAGATCCGTGCTGGCAACGCTTCCCGCATGTATCAGTGTGGAACCTTTAAAGTTTGCCAAGAAAACCCTCCAAACCATCGCGTGACTTTAATAAAGTAATGCGCCCTTTTTACGCCGGCCATCGCTAAGGACATTCTCCTGCAAATTTACCTTCCCATGGGTTTAATTTTACAGGCAAAGTTCAGTTTTCCTACTATGGACTGCAGACGTTTAAGCGATACCCTCTTGGCACCTTCCAACGCCTTCAATTCGATGAGTACATCCTTCACCTTTTCCTGGGTAAGACTGCATTCCAATCTTGCTTTTTGTGTTCCTGCATCTAGGATCACATCCCTCCACCCTCCTGTTCTTCTATGCCTTTCCCTCTTCCTGAGCTGTTACCCCTCCCTCCTCCCCCTCTCTCTTCACTACTCCCTCTCTCTTCACTACTCCCTCTCTCCATACCTTTTCCACTACTCCTCTCCCCCTCTCCTCCCTAAACAACTGTTTTTCCCTCACTCTCCTCCTCTCCTCCCCTCCTCTACACTCCTACAGATATGAAAAGGAAGATAAGGAAAACTGAATATAAAATGTACATTCAGTAGACTCTTAGTTAACCAGCACTAAAGCAACCAGAACTCTCAAGTAACCAGAAAAAAAAAAGAATACTATACTTTGAATAAAAAAAAATGACTGGGCTCAACAAATGCAGGTTGTCATGCCACAAAATGCTTACAGGCACATAGATTGCATCCACTGTATGTCTCTGCAATTCAGTGTTACCTGGAAGCAGACAGGCATTAGTGACTGAGCCAGTGCAGTGTTGGCGTTACATTCCCCATGTTCAGCGCAGCACACTCCAGCCGAACATACCTGTGTGTAAGTGAGGAGTGAAAGCTGCTGTCGCTAGAACAGCCCTCACTGACAAATCTACTTAGGAGAGCATCCTATGTGCAGCTAATCTAGGCCTCTTGTAACAGTGACTCTCAAGAAACCAGAAACTACATTTATCTGGCATCTACCAATCCCCATGGGTGCTGGATAACTGAGAGTCTACTGTATATATGTATTTGAGGTAAAACAAGAATGTGGGTATTATAATATGTGTAGGGGTATGGAGGTGTATATGTGCTGTGGCCTAACTCTATGTATAGCTATGTGTAGGTATTAATCTATATGTGTGAGTCATGTGATATCATATGTGTGGTGTAAATTAAGTGTTGATAAATATTATAATAGAAATCAGCAAAAAACTTACAGTACAACTCCTTCCCTCTGTCTCTATAACAATCTCCAACCCACCAACTCCAATACCAAGAGCTTGCTCATCTACAACACTGTTTTTTAAAGGCCTTTCCCCACCGAGTTGATTAGTGTTTTAGGTTTCCTGTTGTTTCCTAGGACTGTCACACGGTTGCAAATTACGGGCTTGTAAAAAAATTTCAAACGTCTTATAATCACGCCCCCTAAAAGCTTACGAACGCAGGCAGGGTTTACAAGTTTAGACTTATTGTCAGAATTTGCAGTAATAGAATGCATCTAAACGTTAGAGATAAAAAAAAAAACCTGCAGCCAAAATTACAGGTTAGAGACATTTGCAGGCTTCTAATAGAATAGGGCTCATAGTTTGGAGATTTGAAGGATGCACAGAAATATTTTTTAGCTCTAAGTCTTAAAATATTACTTTATGTAGTGGTATACCTCATCAAATAGAAAATGTCTCTAACAAGATACTTTTCTTTCCTGTGGTATATGAGTGATGTGAGGATTGTTTGTCTGAAGTAGGTTGGAGAGGCACATAACAGGACCACAAGGGTTTAATATTTCAAGAGAGCTTCAAGTCTTATAAGCTTATTGCTGTTTTTAGTACTTGTCTGTCAGAAGCCTGTTGGGTATTTATCACTGTTCTGGACAACACATCTACAATACATGCTTGCTTCGTCTGAGAATTAATGACATGTGATAGAAAGCAGAGCATAAAATTTCAGATACAATACAGTTTCAAACATCTCCATAAACTGACATTTAAAGATTAATGATTCACTCAGATGTATATACAGTCCCTTGTCACTTGTTCAGAATATGCATCCTTATAAATATTAACAAACGATGCAGTACACTTATTTATTTAAATCAATCCAAGCATTAACATATCTACTTTCCAGAGTATAATGTAAAAACGTTTACTTGATTTTCACATATAATTACTCTATTTGAAAATCTATCCCATAAACATTATTAGAAGAATTACAAGAATGTAGCATTATTTCTTTTAGTAATTCATGAATGATTCTTAATTCCTAACTCAATTATCACATTTTTTTTTTTCAAAGATAAAATGTAATTTACAATGTGCACAATATAAAATTAAACAATATGTGACAAAATGTTGGGAACAACCAGTTATGACCAAAGTAGACTAAAAACCTATGTTATGGAGTGGTAGGAGGAGCTAATGATGGACTGCAGCATTCACATAATGAAAAGCATCACATTTTGTGTGTGATCTCTACTTTATTGGCTTTCATCCTCAGCCAAAATGTCTGCTAAATTTAAGTTGTCAGAATTTCCATCACAAACAAATCACTATCAGCCACAAAAAACCTGTTTCAGCGGCTTGATAAAAGTCATTCCTACATTTTATATTGTAAAATTTATCCACAGGATTACTGTATTTTCTCTTTAGCAGCTCTTGCAATTTCGAAAGGAGACAATATTAAAAACACATTACACAAGATGTTACATTTCTACTTTTTTGACTAACAGCTTGGGTATTATTTTATTTCTTGAAACTTGAATAGTATTTTTAGCAGTTCTTTAGCAGTTTAAAAGCTCAAATTAGAAGCCAACTGACAATAAAAAAAAGCTAAATATTTTAAAGCCATGAGTCTGATTAAGAGTATAATTACGCAGGGGAAAAATCATTACAGTGGTTTTTAATTATATATATAAAAAAATAATAATATTGATGCCTCTACTAGACCCCGGAGACATCAATGATTACTCCATGGAGACATTTATTGTCCATCTTCTCTATGTAGGCCAAGTAGTCAGAACAGGTCAGAGGGCAATGATATGGAAAGAGGTTAGTGCTGTGGGAGTGTTTGAAAGGTATATTAAGAGTGTCTAGCACCACTATGATGACTACCAGGCTATTGTAAAGTGAAATATGACAGAGGAAGCAGCCACAGGTTGTGGCCGCCGTTAGTCGTGGAGTTTAACAAGTGGGAGCAACTTCTGAGGGGCAAGATGAACACAGTCACTGTTCTGGGAATCCCTGGATTACTGGACATGGACAGGCCTGAGACCCTGCAAGGTAAGAATGTGCACAACCAATCATATAACACCATCATCAGGCATGTTTACAAAGCATAAACTCCTACTCATTGATATGGCCTACATCACATATAAATGGCTATGTAACTGAACTTCTTCCCCTCAGCTTTTATTAGGAGGACCCAGGTTTCGGCTACTGCCTCTCTGCCTCAAGCAGCTACCACAGGCTCCTGGCTGCCTGGCAGCATCTTTCACTCCCCCACAGCCACCCTCTCCTACATTGGAGGCAAATGAAGAACTGGACAGATAAATCCATTAGCAACAAGAGGAGATGGGCATATATTTTCAGGAGTTGGAGGACCCAAAGAGAGATCTGCTTCATGAGATCATAAGGATGGGGCACAAAAAGTGGCAGCACCATCAACAGTTGGAAGTTGAAGAGTAAAGACACCTTCAACAACAGGAGCTTTCACGGTGGGGACCTCTTTGCAGCAATGATAGAACATTTATACAGACTGGCTGTCTCCCAGTCCACTGCACCGCTAGAAAGGTCTTCCAACATGACAACCAGGAGCCCCTGCCAGATATACAGCTATGGGACCCCATGGTGGTGCTGGAGTGGTGGCCCATGTGGTCAAGATAGGGGCTGCATCCTCTTAAGTGTTTCTCAAGTCCAGTCCTCAGGGACCACTTTTTAGATGACAAATTTTATTAATGGAGATTTTATATGAAATATTAAAGGTTATGTTTTAAAGTAAAAAGTAAAAAATATGTGTCTTTAGTCTCCTGACCTCTTGGTATTCTGTAGTAAGAGGTCTTGAGAATAATAGTCTATTAACATTAATTGGGTCTCAGTGTTTTATAGTTTGAGAAGGTATTTGTAACTGCCATTGTGATTTAGTTGATTATTCTTCAATATTGTATAGAGCTGGTGGACTTCTTTCTGTGCTTTAGAATGTTTAGGCCTAATTTTCATTAATTAGAGTCCTGAAAAACTCTTCTTTCGGCAGTTTTCCTCTTTCTCGTAAGGATTTTCTCAGAAGATTGAGTTTACACGTAATTATTTATCCAACTGAGAGCCTTATGAGAAAATGTAGCATGTTCAGTAACTCTTACAAGACTTATAAAATAGCACTTTAGGTAAAATCTCCCATAGCAGCAGGAAACAGTTCATATGTAGTGTTCATTCGTAAGCAATTGCTCGTTAGGGTTTGTGGAGCAAGGCATGTAATTGTTATGTTACTCCCTACATGGAAAGTTCACTTGCACGATTTCCTTCGGGAGCCATGAAAATTATTAGCTAAAATTATTTTCACTAATATACTCAAGTGCATCTCACATCATCTCTTAATTTATTAGCCACTATTTCCTATATGGAAAAACAGCTAATCACAGGTGAGAAAAAGCTTAGTAAATTCTCCAAATGCATAAAATAAATAAGCCTCAGAAAGATAATCATTTTGACTAAACTAACCATACCAAGAAAATATACGGTTAATCCAAATTGATCTAAATTTTGCAATTATAGGAGCATAATGCATTCTATACAAATTATTGAGGTGAGAAGGAGCAGTAATACTTAAACAATTCTGTTGATGTTAAAAATATAAAATTCAGAATCTTTAGGATGTGATAGCCACAAAGCCAGGTATACAACCAGGGTTCCTCAATAAAATGCAAAGTATAATCATAATTATTATTATTATCTAATTATAGCTTTTAATTTGCCAGTAAAATACTTGGAAAACACTGAGAGCACAGGCCAATGGCTCAATAGCCAAATTAAAAAGCAAAGGAGAAACAAGACACCCGTGTCTAGTGCCTCTTTTAAGCCTAAACCCTTCAGATCTAATTCAATTCACAACAGCCACAGCTGGAGAAAAACATATTCATGTTTAATGGAATCCACAAATGGTTCTTGACAAAACATAACATATTTTTCAGTCGCTAACATGAATTCTGCTGAATATAAGAAAGAGAACAGCCAATTTTATTTAATAGTTTGTCGACAATAAAATAACATATTGTTTTCGCCTATCAGAAACTTGAGCAGAGTAATCATATAGAAATCCTAAATTTGATCCCTCATATGAGATATCTTGCAATTAACTATATGCCTGCAGAAGTTTAACTTTATCCTGAAAATCCAAAAAATCTAACAAGGATTTTTCCTTCCTTGGCTCAAAAGATGGAGTCTTTCTACAGAAATTGCAATGTTATTAGGATTCATACTCAGAAATGTTAACAACTCTACTGAAACAAATTGAAAAATATATTTCTATAATTTGTAAATGATTATGGTAATCTCTTTTCCAAATCCTCCCTTTGTTGCAACAAGATTTCATCATTTTTATCTAAAGAGTTCATCTCTGCATCTTTAACACCTTGCTTGTCCTCCAAATCAGAGACCCTTTGTTCTATTTGATAACTTCCGACACACTCTTTATTGCATCTTTCAACCTCTTTTCAAACCCTTTTTGCAATATTTCAAATTAGGGCATACAAATGTTATTAATCTGTTGAACAATTGAGCCAGTTTCTGATTTTGACTATATTTGGATGTTAAAGGTATTCAATCTACAGACATATCATGTTGTTTACTCACTTAATAATCATAACAGAAGATTTCATAAAACAAATAAGTAGCCTAATACCAAATCTTTATAGGAAATTCTTGTTGAAGTATGTAATTATCACAATGTACTGCTAAAATGCTTTACTATGAAAACTTGTTTTGTCAACCAAACAAAAAAACATTTCCTTTTATTACTTATAACCACTTCGGCAATCTCATTGAGCCCATTGCAGAAATCCTTGAAATCTAAAACAGTGTCTTCTGTCCTTTTCCTACAGCGCAAGAACACTAGCACCTCGCGTGAACCAGCTCTCTCTACTCAAATCACTGAGGCTCACTTTCTCAAATACAGCAAGAGTCCTCCGAGTACCACCGGGTAGGGTCCAGATGTACCTGATCCAGTTATTGCCTAATTTCTATACTTTTTTTCTTACTGATTTATAATCAGTACACGATTAATGTACCATATAATCGTAACCTATATCCCTTTAGTATATAAACACACACAAAATATATATATATATAGTGACAGATTCACTGCCACTCTCAGGATCCGTGCCTTGTTTACCAGCACCACAATGGAGTACTCTGGAGCCTTTTGTAAGGTTTAACAGAGCTTGCTGTTTATTTGTCAGCATAAAAGAAAAAAATCAAAACAGAAAATAAATCCTAACTTCTCTTTGAAGCACTAACTATACTTCTATGTGCAGTTCCCTCACTGCTCTGCTCTGCAATTTATAATATAGTTCAAAACACAGGCCTGCACACTTGCCTGTTTTAGAGTCCACTCCCTTCAGGATCTGCAATCCATCTGCAGAGGAGCTGTGTCTCTTTGACCTCTCCGATCACGCTGGACACTCTTCTCAATGTCTCTCAACTTAGCTGCCTGTACACTTCCGGGCCGCCAGACTGGCTTTCCAGGTCTCCCTGACCTCTCTCTGGCCACACAGAGCTGTCTCAGGCTTCTTCTTCACAGGCTCCACACTTCCAAACAATCCTCCAACTGAAGGTAGCAGCCCCCGATTGCAGCCACACCCCTGCCTTTTGAGCAGGTTGTTAACTCTCTCACTCCTGGGGAAAAGTCTTGAAGACCTCTCTTCTGACCCCTGTTGGCACTTCACCACATATCCCCCACCCCAGCTCGACACCATTGGGTTGAGCGTCCAACGCCATGAGGCCGTATCTGCAATCCAACGCATCCTCTGTACCATCAGTGTTCTCTTCTGTAACTCCTGCGATCTGCTAGTGATCATGACCTCTTGGATCACTATCGCTCTGTGAATCTTCGGAGCCTCAACTTGTATCGTGACATCTCTACCTTCACTCTGCGACATCTGTGACACCTCTGGTCTTCCACCGCTGAGGGTATTCTCCATTGTAGGAATTTTGGCTGCTTTCCACCTTGCACACTTTTTCACTTTATTAATTTGCTATTTCAACTCACCCATTTGGGTACTTGTGTCTGGCTCAGATAGCAGCTGGTTCCCTGCGGTCGATCTGTACAACTCTTGGTCAACCTCTGTGACCCCTTGAGCTTGTCGGGCTCACTTCAGACCTTTCTGTAGGGTCTCCAATACTCCTTCATTAGGATCATCATCATTTCCATTTCGCAGCTTACCTTCTTCATCACTGCTTTCAAATTCCTTTGTCTTTCCTTGGAACCGTGTTTTCTTTCTGGGTGAAGAGACAATTATTTTTCCCGCTCTTCCTTTCACTTCATATTTTCAGCTTTCTTTGCCGTTCTGCCTGCTGTCACTTAAACTTTGAGTGTAGGACACCGGCCAGCCCATCTCTCCGAGTGTCCTGCCCCAGGTACCCTTGAAAAGTACTTCTCGTACTTTGGTATGAGAATGTGTTTCTCCATACAGTCGCTTCCCTGGAGGTACATCACAGACATTACAGATTTCTGTGACCTTGTCTTTCACCGGATGCATCTTTTCTTTTAGACCCGTCATCTTATTCTCGCAGCTCTGACTTATCCTCTTTATATCTTTAATGCAAGGACTGATGTTCGCCAGTTCACTCTCCAGCTTGGATACTCCCTGCCAGTTCATGGCTAGATGGTGTGGTTTCGTCTGTTCAAAGCCACCCCAGCAGCATCTACGCCTCATCTGCAGACCGGGAGCCTGGGACTGGAGCTTCCTCACTTCGGCCTCTTTATGCTTGGAGTTCATTTGCTCCTTTAATCCTCCTGTTAAATGTTCTTTCTTTTCCAGGAGATTATCCACAGCTTTCTCATCCCTTTCAACTTCACTATGGAACAACAACTTCTTGGGCTGTTTTTCTTCCTTCTGTTTCTGTCTCTCTCGGTACCAGGTGCTCCTATTGGCTGGCTGACAACTCTCACCAAAACGTATCAGTTTCATATGGCCATCTTGCTTCTTTTCTGGTACAGTATGCTTGAGAGGCTCCCCAAGCATGTCCTCTCTCAGGGCTGCTTCTTGAGCCTGGGTCCGCACCTCCTCTTTCTTTCTGTTCACAGTAGGCCTACTCGTTACCACTGTGCTTTCACTCCTGCAAGGTCTGCGACTCTATCTCTGCCAGGAAGGATCTCTCAGACGTTTGGTTTTGCTGGAATATCTCCGGCTGTTCAGCAACTCCAGGCCGACACTCAGCAGATAGGCTAGTACACTTCTTAGTGGGCTCTTGAATCCTAGATTCCTGAAAAACACTTTTATTTTTGGCATCTTCAGCCTTTATTTGTATTATTTCTTCTTTTAGTGGCTTCTCTACTTGCTTTGCCTCCAAGGCTTCCAGCTTTTCGTCTTCCTCAGCTTCCTTCAGCCGCAGTTTCTCCTCATTAGCTTGTCGCAAATCCAGTTCACTCTGCTTGTACTGGATCTTTTGCTGCATGTTCAACTTAGGAACCTCCCCTGACTCTTCTATCAGGTCCTCCCCGAATATCTTTGGCTGCTCAGCCGTGTTTTCTTCACCATTCTGTCTTTCTTGTACAAGCTCCATCGCTATGCCTCGCATATGAGCTTTCTGCAAGTATCGCTCTGCATTCAATGTAGCATCTTGTGCACACAGTTCCTGAAGATCGGTGTTAGTCTCTTCTGAACCAACTCCACTCTGCTTCAACTGTGCCTCAATATCAGGGAGTGTGCTCACCCTCTGCTTTTCTGGAGTATGGAACAAGAGCTCCTTTTCTATTACAGCTGCTTCCCTCTGGGATATAAAGTCAGTGAGGAGGTCTCGCTTCACCTGTTCGCCACTGTGCAGCCGCTTCTGCATAATTCTCTCATTCATCGTGTACTTGGGGGGACTCTTCCACTGATCCCAATTAGATATCGGTGTCTTCTTCCTATAGGACACTCTGTTGTCCTCAAACGCAGGCTTCCTTCTCCATTCAGGAATATAACCTGGCATCATCCTGATACCCTTGATTTCAGTAGCAACTTGCCTGTCTTCTACTTCAGGCTTTTTGAAACCCACTGGGATAGAGTTCAACTGTACTCCTTCCTTTACTTGTTTCCCGTCTTGCATCTCTTTATCCATAGCACTTTGTTCTATGGCAAACTGAGACAGAACGCTCTTGGGATACTTCATAGTTTTAGAAGGACACATCTCGATGCTCTGCTTCATAATATTTCCACATCTGTTTAGGTTTCCTTCTTCCTTAATGACTTAATCAGCATCAACAGTCTCTTTTGCTTTCTCAGCAACTTCTGCTACTTTCTCAGCAATCTCACTTGCGCTCTCTGCTGCGCTCTCAGCCGTCACTGTGGCGCTCTCTGCTGCGCTCTCTGCCGTCTCACTTGCAGCGCTCTCTCTGCCGTCTCACTTGCAGCGGCGCTCTCTGCCGTCTCACTTGCAGCGGCGCTCTCTGCCGTCTCACTTGCAGCGGCGCTCTCTGCCGTCTCACTTGCAGCGGCGCTCTCTGCCGTCTCACTTGCAGCGGCGCTCTCTGCCGTCTCAGCAGTCTCTTTTGACGCTCTATAGGGGGCTTATTGCACTCTCTCTGCCATCCACCAGGTCTCTAACTACCGATTTCCTCCTGCATCAGGCTTGGTTTGCCTTCCCTTAACAGGGAAACTGCTTTTTAAACTTGGGCAGACAAGCATGTCCGTTGGATAGCAATAAGGCGGTGTGTCAAAAAAATCCCAGTAGTGCAATCTCTGTACTGTTTTCACTCCCAGTCTGAAAAGGATCTCTTCCTTCAGGATACAATAATTTGTAGCCTTTTCTTCAGGCAGATCACAATCTGCTCTCTGAGCTTCTCCACACAGATAGGTGGCCCAGGACTGTGGCCCAGTGCTTTTTAGGCCAACCTTCCCTAGTGGCAATCTTCTCAAAGTTCAGGAGGTAGGAAGCACAATTACAGAGCTCCCTGCAAAAAGGCTTTAATACAACATGAAATTACCAAGCAATTTGGATTATTTTTGATCTACAAGACCAGATGCAGTGACTGAACAGTCTGGATTGCTCTGGCACTGTGCAGCAACTTTTGGACTTCACTTTAGCACAGATCTACTGGACTGAAAGATACTGGATGGGGCACAATCAACAACTATTGGAAAGGTGTCTGGTGAGTCTAAACCCCAAAGGGGACCCTTTTATGTCATCCTACCCCAGCTAGACCCCAGCTCACCTACCCAGGGAAGGGCCTCTTGATGGGAGATATAAAGTGGAGCACAACATATAATTTTTCACTTCATAAAAATTAACAAGCACTCTATATGGGTTACTACTGAAAGCTAACACAGGGTAAAGCTAGCAATAGCCCTGCAACTACACACAGACACTGGTGGACATAGAAAAAAAGGGATTAAAGTGCATTCAATGAACTTCTACACCAATCTGGGATCATAAGGAGCAAGTGGAGTTGTACCCCCACACCCCAGGGACTGTACCTTTACAGCATCTCATTGCTGGGACACATATGTTTGCAACCATCATTAAAAGCTCTGTTTATTAAATCCTAATTGGTGCTGGACTCTAATCAGCAAAGCAATTGAAGCAAAACTGCCACAGCCAAATGTAATGAACTGTTTAAGACAAGGAATTTACTTTTTTTTTTCCTCAATCCCTTATCATCTTAACTTGTTTATGTTATATGAGATAAAGGGATCGGCTACACTGGTTGTATAAGCTTGCTGATGACTACTCCCTGTATAAAAGACAGCTCAACACTACCACCAAGTGGCAGCTTACGAAAATTACATGCTCAGGCTCAAAAATGCAAATCAGGAATGCAATATATATATCTGTGCTTCTGAAAATCCACTACAACTGACATGCCTATCAGTGCCTCTGAAATCCACTACAACTGACAAGCCTACTTAGGCCTTTACAACCCAGTGTACTTTGATTTTGTTGCTATTGTCTACTGAAGTTTGTTAAGTGTGTGACTAGAGCCTGATTTGCATTCTTATGTTCTAGTCCTATTTCAAACGACAGCCAAGCCCTGATTTTTTGTTGTCAATATTTACAGCTGTGGCAAAGAATCCAACTATCATTGCCTTGGAACTGTGACACACAACTCTGCAAGTTCTTATGCCTCACTCCCCTGTGATAGGGGGCATTTTGTGACTTGTGGTCTCTATGCTCTAACTAGGGCAGGGCTAGGCCCAGTGACTGACTGCCATTCTGATTTCACTAAGTGCATGCAGCTGCCTGACACCAAAGGCAGGTGGATACAATTGTTATCTGTCAAAGTAGAAAAGGGGCACCATCTACCCTACATTGGAAGTTCACAGATTCTCATGTGCACAATAAAAGTATTTTATTCCTTCTTTGGCGGATCAAGCTACAATGTGGCTGGTGCTGAGCAGAGCACACTACAATTCAGCCGACCGATGGTCAAAGTGACAATTCCTGAAGCACTCTGGTAACTTACTATATCTTGGGGTCTAATGGGGTGCACATATATTCAGTGTACTGCAATAAAGATATACAGCACTACTACCCAGAGAAATTTCAGGAATATAACATCAGTGATCTTTAAACTACATTAACTTACTACTACAAGAAATTAAGACTATCAATTACATCTGATACTTCCCTGGTCTGCCACTGCCATCTAGTGGAGGAAAGTGGTAAACCACAAAGGGACTTCCTGATAGCACAAAGCTTATGGGGCATATGTTTCACATGAGAGACTTGATATTCTCCAGGATGTAACTTCCTATTCCCATATGCCCATTACATGGGGACACTTACAAACGCAAAAGTGACAAAATACCTTTTCTTATGTCATGGCTGGAGTAGCTACGAGAAAAAGTAGCAAGAATATACAATCTTATTACTTGCCTAGAGCGTCACCCCCTGCATCTCAAAAACAACAGCCTAACTTAAAAACCACGGCAGCAACAACGATGGAGCATACAGCGCCAAGCACTAAGGGTGATATCCAAGACCTCAAAGACCTGATCCTCACATTCAGGGAGGACATCAGAGCGGACATCCAAAAAGTCTCAGCAGACTTGACGTCCGAGATAAAAAGAGTGGACGCTAAAACTGACTCGCTTGAAGAGAAATATAACAAACTAAAACAATCTCATGTCAAGATTGAGGAAGAAATCTCCATGCTAAAGGAGGAGCAAGCCCGCCACTTAACATTTCAGGAAGACCTAGAAAATAGATCTCGGAGACAGAATATCAGACTGAGAAACGTACCTGAATCAGTAACTGACCTCCATCTATACATGTCAGAGCTCTGTGAGTTTCTGCTACCAAATCTGGACTCTGAGCAATACAGACTGGACCGGATCCATAGAGCTCTGGGAGGTCGTTCCACCATGTCTGAACGCCCCAGAGATATCATCGCCCGCTTCCATTACTATACAACTAAGGAAATGTTCATGAGAGCATCCAGGGGGGGGTATCCCTGACATCGAAGGGCACAGACCAAGTGTCTTTGCGGACCTCGCTCAACAAACGTTATTCAAGAGGAAAATGATGAAACCACTCCTGGACAACATCCTGGCCCATGGCTGGAAATACTCTTGGGGCTTTCCATTTCGCCTACTGATTGCCAGGGACGGCAAGTTCTTTACCATCAGAACCCTAGAGGAGGGGATGGCCCTTCTAGCTACCTGGGGCATTACTTTAACAGATGCTCCTGGAGTTTCTGGCGACAGCCAACCCGTCAGGGAGTTGACAGAGGGTCCCCGAGGAAGAACAGTTGGTCTTAATTCTCGTGGTAGAGGTTCCAACCTCCCCTCCAGAAGACATCAAAACAGGGCCCCTGACCAGCCAGATGTGCCATAGATCCAATAACACTGTGATGTATTGTTATATGATATGTTATAGTTAGGTTCTACCTCTTATTTTGATCTTCTAAAACTTGCGACCAAAAATATGAACAGACATGACTAGTTAAACTCTTGCATAACTATCTGTCACTTTAGAAGAATATTTCTTCTTTTTTTTTTATATAGATATTGATAGTGTCCCCTAAGGGCTTCACCATATACACACCCCCCGGCGAATCCAGTCAGTATTGGAGTCTAATACTACTGGACTCACCAATTTAATTAAAAGGACAGCGCTCGCTCTCCTTGAAGTAGTGTTATACTACGTTCCTAGTTTTGTTATATTCTATTAGTATAATTTTATTTTTAGAATTAAAAAAAAAGAAGTTTTTTTTTTTTTTTTTTTTTTGATAAATTTGTGTCAACAAATTTGACGCCGGATTACTTGACAAGCAGTTTCAACCACTGTATATCGTTGTGTTCTCCTCATCCGTTCTACCCTAACTTTTTACTTTACGTTTACATCAATTTGCACAGTGAAGTGACGCAGGTGGTTTCTGGACGGAGTCCCAGCGGGAGGCTCATCAGACTAGATACTCGAAGGCGGCTATAACCCTTAGTGCTCTACTAAGCTTGGCCTTGAGCCCCAGACAAACGGTGAGTCATGAATATTAATATCATTTCACATAATTCTCAGGGCCTGAATGAACCGATTAAGAGAGGGGTTGCCATAAAAGAGTATCAGAGACTAGGAGATGTAATATTTGTGCAAGAAACACATTTTAAGAAACTAGCGGTCCCCAAATACTGGGGGAAAGCATATAAACAAACTTTCCACTCCACCGCAACAGAAAAGAAAAGAGGGGTGACTCTCCTTATTCATAATAGGCTTACATTTCGCCACACCCGCACTCAGACAGACCCAGAGGGTAGATATGTGGCAGTACATGGCACCATTCATGACCAGAAAATTACCTTCCTTAACATATATGCGCCAAACACTGATCAGAAGCAATTCTTCACTAAGATTTCAGATCTGATTATGGGCTGGGAGCACTCCCTCCTGATCATAGGGGGGGACATGAACACAGTCCTAGATCCATCTACAGACAAATCAACTGCTACCACTAAACTCACACCTCCCACGGCTACCCGAGCTCTTAAACATATTCTCAGATCTAATTGCCTGATAGACAGTTGGAGGATAATGAACCCCACTGATCGAGAGTATACTTTTTACTCCCCCAGACATCTGTCACACTCCAGAATTGATTACCTGTTCATTCAACAACACCTATCACTAAACTTAGAAGCAGCTTCCATTCGACCCATTTCGTGGTCAGATCATGACCTGGTTCTGATCTCCCTGTCTGGACTTCTACCAGCGGGACGGTCCCCCTCGTGGGCACTAAATCCCTGTCTATTAAACGATCTAGTCCTAAGGGAAAAAATCAGCAGTGCAATTGTGGAATACTTCGGGATCAATAGTGGGGGTGAGGTAGACGGGGGAGGAGTGTGGGCAGCCCATAAGGCAGTGATTAGAGGAGTTTGTATTCAGCTAGGAGCAGCAGCGAAAAAAGCAGATAGAGTGCAAATTAGGGACCTCAATAGCAAGATCACAGAGTTACAATCACTATTTGCCAGGAATCATGATCCTAAGATCTACAATGAAATTCTGAAATACAAACACACCTTAAACACAGTGCTCAGGAAGAAGGTGGTCTCCATGCTACAACGTACGCAGGCCAGCTTCTTTATGAGCACCAATAAACCTGACAGTATGTTGGCCAGAAAGCTTAAAGCACAGAGGGCGGACTCATTCATCCCAAAGATATTTACTAAAGGGAAAGGCCCGGTCTCTAAACCAGACCAGATTGCTGATGTCTTTCGACAATTTTATACAGAACTGTATTCCGCCCCCTCTCACTCAGGATCCTACTCTCACAAATCACAAATTGATGAATTTCTTTCTGGGATTCAGCTGCCACAAATTGAGGAATCACAGGCAGAGACCCTAGCAGACCCCATAACTGCTGAGGAAATTAAACAGGCCATTAAGGCCACGAGATCACATGCAGCACCTGGTCCGGATGGATTCACAAATTTTTATTATAAACAATACATCGATCTCTTGCTACCGCACCTCCAAGAATTATTTAACAGTTTCCTTTCTGGTTCTTCAATCAGACCGGAATTTCTAGAGGCTAAAATTATCGTAATACCCAAAGAGGGGAAAGACCCAGCACAGTGCGGTAGTTATAGACCGATCTCATTGATCAACACGGACAACAAACTATATTCCAAAATAATGGCAAACAGATTGGCCCCATTGTTGCCGGACGTGATCCATCCGGACCAGGTAGGCTTCATCTCAGGTATTGAAGCACCCGACAACACCTTTTTGCAGACGATATCATGCTGTCACTTACAGATCCAATACCAAGCCTGCCTAATTTATTCCAATTGCTCACAGACTTTGGCAGAGTGTCAGGGTTCAAAATCAACACTAACAAGAGCATAGCCCTCAACATTACACTACCCCAAACGGTGAAACAGAACTTAGAAAACAGCTTTCCCATAAAATGGGCACCCAAACAGATAACTTATTTGGGTATTCATATTCCGCGGTCTATAGCGTTGGTATACGAGGCAAATTTTCCTCCTGTCTTTAACAGAATCAAGGCAGATATCTCCAAGTGGTCCTTCCTTAACATCTCATGGTTGGGCAGAATAAATTCCATCAAGATGAATGTGATTCCCAAATTATTATACCTATTTAGGACAATCCCAACCCCGATCAGGTTACCCGACCTTAGAGTGTTGCAAAAAACACTTTTTAAGTTCGCATGGAATAACAAGAAACCAAGAATTAATAGAACCACAATGTGTGCGCCTAAACAGAAAGGGGGGCTAGCCTTCCCTGATCTAATCAAGTATTATAAGGCCACTAGATTAGCTCAAACCACGACCTGGTTTAAAAAAGAGGCCATATCGGTGTGGGCAGACATAGAGAGGCAACTTCTAGAAGACAAGCATTGGGTACTATCGCAGGTTTTATGGCTTAGCTTAGGTCGGGACCTACGAACAGGAGAGTTAGCAATTTGTATTAGCCACTCTTTGAAATTATGGAAAGACCTGAACAGAAGGGTGGACCTCCTGAGCGTGGGTTCTGGCTTGATTCCACTATGGCAATCACACAAAGGTCAGCACCTCAATAAATTTACCCAGATGAAATGGTGGATAAAGAACAAAATAACAATTGTGGCAGATACCTGGGTGACCTCACAAAGCAACACATCGTCAATTATCACTGACATAATTCAGGTGCCACATAGAGAGTGGCTTAATCTGATGGCAATTAATGAGACACTAACACACTCTACGAAAATCAACAAATATCACACCAAATCTCCCTTTGAGAAATGCTGTATCAACAATCCCGGAGGTAAGGCCAATATAGCCATCATTTACAATCAGATGGTGTCTCTCACCAACAGGGTTAAACCACATTACCAAACTGCATGGGAGGCTGACTTGCAGGTAACTCTAGACGACAGCCAATGGAATAAGATCCTAAAACAAGCCAATACCTCTTCACTAAACGTGACACTAAAAGAAAACTCTTTTAGGACAATAATGAGGTGGTACCTTACACCAGCAAGACTTCATCTTCTGAACAAAACACACCCTGACACATGTTTTAGGGGCTGCACAGACACTGGTACACTGATTCACATGCTGTGGGAGTGTCCGAAAATAAGACCCATATGGACAGCAACATACGACCTATTAGAAACACTTTTGGGGACAACAGTAACACAAAAGCCTGAGGAAGCTTTGCTAGGCCTTCCAATTACGGGGCTATTCAAATCAGAACAATGTTTAACAACACAGATATTTTTGGCCACGAGATGCATCATAGCTAAACACTGGAAACTTACCTCCCCTACTCACATTGAAGTACTTCACAAAATCAGGTTCATTCGGGCTATGAGCTCACTTTCAGCTGAAATTGATGAAAGATACCGTCGATGGGCCTCCTGCTGGGACTTATGGACTCTACGAGGTCCACAATAAGGTTCGTGTGAACTACTTTTATGGGTTGACCTGATGTTTGATCTATGGTTTCACCTTACTGTACCTCCTAGACACATGTCTGCTTTGAGGAATGTATATATGTTCAAGACCTTGTGTGACTTTATATATATGTTTTACATGTTCATGTTTTATTCTAACCAAAAAAGAAAAACTTTGAAAGAAACTTTTTGATATATCTTGTTGATACTTGAGAGATTTGTTATATGATTTGCTGAACTTACGATGTTCTATTTGTTTATTCTTTCAATAAAAAAGTTAATTCTAAAAAAAAAAAAAAGTTCAGGAGGTAGGTGTCAACGTCATCCTGAGCTGTCATCCTCTTTAGGAAGCGATTAGGATTCATGCTTCCACTTGCTTCTGTAACCACAGTATTATTTGCAGACTTCAGTTTCTGCAGCTGCACTTTCTGTGCCTCCAAAAACTCTCTCATTTGGACTCTGTCCTCTTCCGCTTGTCTCTGCCATTTCTCTGTGGCCTCTCTCAGACATGCAGCAGCATCTCTTAGTTGAGCATCATTTGCAGCAAGGGCTCTGTGTTCTGCAATTTCTTTCAGCCCTTTCTGCTGTCTTTCTTGCTGACAAGCTCCGCCCACTTTCTGGCATGTAGTGGCGTCTAACAGGGCTTTCAATAGTTCCTCCATTATTATCCTGTACTGTGGGCTGTCTTCTTATACACAGACAGTTTTCTATCCCACCACTGCCACCATAAATGTGACAGATTCACTGCCACTCTCAGGATCCGTGCCTTGTTTTCCAGCACCACAATGGAGTACTCTGGAGCCTTTTGTAAGGTTTAACAGAGCTTGCTGTTTATTTGTCAGCATAAAAGAAAATAATCAAAACAGAAAATAAATCCTAACTTCTCTTTGAAGCACTACCTATACTTATATCTGCAGTTCCTTCACTGCTCTGCTCTGCAATTTATAATATAGTCCAAAACACAGGCCTGCACACTTGCTTGTTTTAGAGTCCACTCCCTTCAGGATCTGCACTCCATCTGCAGAGGAGCTGTGTCTCTTTGACCTCTCCGATCACGCTGGACACTCTTCTCAATGTCTCTCAACTGAGCTGGCTGTACACTTCCGGGCAGCCAGACTGGCTTTCCATGTCTCCCTGACCTCTCTCTCGCCACACAGAGCTGTCTCAGGCTTCTTCTTCACAGGCTCCACACTTCCAAACAATCCTCCAACTGAAGGTAGCAGCCCCCGATTGCAGCCACACCCCTGCTGTTTGAGCAGGTTGTTAACTCTCTCACTCCTGGGGAAAAGTCTTGAAGAGCTCTCTTCTGACCCCTGGTGGCACTTCACCACAATATAAATATATATATATATATATATATATATATATATATATATATATATATATATATATATATGCATTTATTTGCCTCTATCCTACAATGCCTTGTAATGAGTGCTTGTATGTTCACATATTTTTGGTATCTTGATCCAAAAAAATAAAAGAAGCTGAACTGAGCTGTCTTTATTGCTTTTACTGTATGTATATTTATATAGATTTAGAATATCTCACAATACATAGCACATGGTTACTTCAAATAGAAGAATAAGAGGGGGCATTTGAATGTACAATTTTGCTAACATGTTTCAGTTTATTTCTTTACTTTTCAGGTAAAAACAAGCAATCATATGCTTAGTTTGAATTTGCATTTTTCTATCCTCTTTCCTGCCTTTATTTTTAGGCAAAATGTCATATTTTGGCTATGCAAAATACTGTATTTATCGGCGTATAACACGCACTTTTTCTCTCTGAAAATAGGGGGCAAATGATAGGTGCTTGTTATACGTCAATATTCCCTCCCCCCTCCTCATCCTCAACCTCCCTCCTCACTCTAAACCCCCTCCGCATTCTAACCTCCCCCTCCTCAACCTAAACCCCCCTCCTCCTCAACCTAAACCGCCCTCCTCAACCTAAACCCCCCTAAATACCTCCCCCTCACTTACCTGCTTCTACTCCGGGCTCTGCTCCGCTCCTTGACCCGGTGACGTCACATGCGTGCCAGCGCGCCACGTCATTAGCAGAAGCAGGTAAGTGAGGGGGAGGTATTAAGGGGGGTTTAGGTTGAGGATTGGGGGGTTTAGAATGAGGAGGGGGGGTTAGAATGCGGAGGGGGGTTTAGAATGAGGAGGGAGGTTGAGGAGGGGGGTTGAGGTTGAGGAGGGGGGTTGAGGATAGGGGGGATGAGGTTGAGGAGGGGGGTTGAGGTTGAGGAGGGGGGTTGAGGATAGGGGGTTTGAGGAAGGAGGATGAGGATTGGGGGGGGGTGAGGAGGGGGGTTGAGGGGATTTGAGGATGGGGGGGTTGAGGAGGGGGGTTGAGGAGGGAGGTTGAGGAGGGGGTTGAGGATGGGGGGTTTGAGGAGGGAGGTTGAGGAGGGAGGTTGAGGAGGGGGTTGAGGATGAGGAGGAGGGTTGAGGATGAGGAGGGGGGTTGAGGAGGGGGGTTGAGGTTGAGGAGGGGGGTTGAGGAAGGAGGATGAGGGTGGGGGGTGGAGGGGGGGTTGAGGATGGGGGGGGTGGAGGAGGGGGTTGAGGATGGGGGGTTTGAGGAGGGGGTTGAGAAGGGAGGATGAGGTGGGAGGTTGAGGAGGGGGTTGAGGATGAGGAGGGAGGTTGAGGTTGAGGATTTTGCTTCAAAGTTCTTTATTTTAATTTTTTTGTTTTTTCCCTGAAATTCCCTTTTTAAAATGAGGTGCGTGTTATACGCCGGTGCGTGTTATATGCCGATAAGTACAGTAGCTAGTTTTCTAAAAAGAATTCCTAGGTATTTCCTAGAATACCTAGACTGAGATAGGAAAAGTGTAGAAAATTGATTCTTTTATCTTTTAGAATTTACTGTGAATTTACTTTTGATCTTTTAATTAATTAATATTTTTACTCTCCAGCTGATATACAAATTGACAATAATATTTTTTTTCCAGATCTCCATCACAGTTGACAATACAATCATCTGACACTTCAGGCTTGCTGCCTTGAGGTTACATTAGACTCTGTCCTCTCTTTCACTTTTCACTCTCATGCAATCATAAACCAAATAATGTTGTCTTTACCTAAATTTTTCTCCAGAATATCTCACTTTCTCAAGCAAGATCCAACAAAAATATGAATTTGGTCACTTATCTTATTTTGTCTCCACTAAAATAACTCCTTGTTGACCATATGACAATGCGTTTATATCCAACCCAATCGATAGTGAATGCTTCTAATAGACTCATTTGTGTCTCAATGTCTACACACGTCTGTGGGTTACTCCACTAGCATAAAATTACATCTAAAATAAAGTTTAAATAATCATTTTAACATACAACTCTAAATAATCACTTTTTAAGCGTGTAAAAAAAATACAATGTTAACATCTGAATAAGCCATAAACATAAAAAAATTGTATAGACTCTGATGGTATCATAGGGGTTAAGAGATGTACCATGGGGTCTGTATAGACCCCCATGGTATGGAGTTAAATTATTAGGGGCTCCATTATTTAGGTGCCGCAGGGATTTGTGTTGGATCACAGCAGCACTGATGTTCATTTTTGGTGCCAAGGGGGTGCATTCGGGACTCCTGTGTTTAAGGTTAATAGGATTAGCATTTTAGCAGGGGCGGCCCGTCCATTGGGGCGTCAGGGCAAACGCACCCCCAAATATTTTCGTGACCCTGCAATAAAAAAACACAATAATTTATTATTAATAAACCAAAAACAATTAAATATAATGTGTACATCATCATTCAAGTGTTATAACAGTAATACATGAAGCAAACCATTCCCTGGGACACTTTCACTTTAAGATAACCCCTTGCCTGGCTTGTGTGTATATATTAACTAATGCTGTGTATCTATTGTAGCCCCCTGCATCCCTGTGTGATCATATTACACTAGTACACTAACCTTTAGACTCTTCAATGAGGCCTGGCATGGCCCCCTGACCGTTAATGCATTCCGCCCACCAGCACAATGACGATATGCATGGGCGGTGATAAATGTATAAATTTCATAACTGACAGTCTTCCATCATTGACCAATCAATGATGGAAGGCTGTACAGTTGTCAAGAGAACAATGTAAACCCACCCAGACCGTTAGCTCAGAGCGCCCGCCAGCTAATAGGGCCTCGAGTTTACTTTTTGATTGACATCTACAGTCAATAAAACCACCAGTTGCCTGTCCCTTCCCTCTTTCTGTTTCCTGACCCTGCTCACGCTGAGACTGAGAGAGACCTCCCTGGTAGAGATGTCGCGAATAGTTCGCCGGCGGACTGTTCCCGGCGAACATAGCATGTTCGCGTTCGCAGCGAACTGCGAACATATGCGATGTTCGATCCGCCCCCTATACTTTATCATTGAGCAAACTTTGACCCTGCAACTCACAGTCAGCAGACACATTCCAGCCAATCAGCATCATACCCTGCCTTCCAGACCCTTTAACCTCATGGACAGCAGCCATTTTGGAATCATAACTAACTTGCAGTCTTACTGAGAGGAGGCTGAGTGTAGGTGATACTGCATCAATAGGGAAAACCATAGCTAGGCTACTGTACACAGTGTGCAATACAGTCCTGAAGGACTCTTTTGATCACTTATCCCTAAGACCTAACACCCCTCACACTTATTCCTAACATGCCTCACCCTAACACCCCTTACACTTATCCTTAACACCCCTCACCCTAACACCTAACCCTAATACCCCCTCACACTTATCCCTAACACCCCTTACCCTAACACCTAACCCTAACATCCCTTACCCTAACACCCATCACACTTATCCCTAACACCCCTCACCCTAACCCTAACACCCCTCACACTTATCCCTAACACCTAACCCTAACATCCCTCACCCTAACACCCCCCACACTTATCCCTAACACCCCTCACCCTAACACCTAACCCAAACTCACTTATCCCTAAGACCTAACACCCCTCACACTTATTCCTAACATGCCTCACCCTAACACCCCTTACACTTATCCTTAACACCACTCACCCTAACACCTAACCCTAATACCCCCTCACACTTATCCCTAACACCCCTTACCCTAACACCTAACCCTAACATCCCTTACCCTAACACCCATCACACTTATCCCTAACACCCCTCACCCTAACACCTAACCCTAATACCCCTCACACTTATCCCTAACACCCCTCACACTTATCCCTAACACCTAACCCTAACATCCCTCACCCTAACACCCCTCACACTTATCCCTAACACCCCTTACACTAACACCCCTCACAATTATCCCTAACATCCCTCACCCTAACACCTAACCCTAATACCCCCTTACACTTATCCCTAACAGCCCTTACCCTAACACCCATCACACTTATCCCTAACACCCCTCACCCTAACACCTAACCCTAACACCCCTCACACTTATCCCTAACACCCCTCACCCTAACCCTAACACCCCTCACACTTATCCCTAACACCTAACCGTAACATCCCTCACCCTAACACCCCCCACACTTATCCCTAACACCCCTCACCCTAACACCTAACCCTAATACCCCTCACACTTATCCCTAACACCCCTTACACTAACACCCCTCACACTTATCCCTAACAACCCTCACCCTAACACCTAACCCTAATACCTCCTTACACTTATCCCTAACAGCCCTTACCCTAACACCTAACCCTAACATCCCTTACCCTAACACCCATCACACTTATCCCTAACACCCCTCACCCTAACACCTAACCCTAACACCCCTCACACTTATCCCTAACACCCCTCACCCTAACACCTAACCCTAACACCCCTCACACTTATCCCTAACACCACTTACCCTAACCCTAACACCCCTCACACTTATTCCTAACACCTAACCCTAACATCCCTCACTCTAACACCCCCCACACTTATCCCTAACACCCCTCACCCTAACACCTAACCCTAATACCCCCTCACACTTATCACTAACAGCCCTTACCCTAACACCTAACCCTAACATCCCTTACCCTAACATCCATCGCACTTATCCCTAACACCCCTCAACCTAACACCTAACCCTAACACCCCTCACACTTATCCCTAACACCCCTTACACTAACACCCCTCACACGTATCCCTAACACCCCTCACCCTAACACCTAACCCTAATACCCACTTACACTTATCTCTAACAGCCCTTACCCTAACACCTAACCCTAACATCCCTTACCCTAACACCCATCACACTTATCCCTAACACCCCTCACCCTAACACCTAACCCTAACACCCTTACACTTATCCCTAACACCCCTTACCCTAACACCCCTCACACTTATCTCTAACACCTAACCGTAACAAGAGACACAGGGGAGGATGATGAGGGAGGGGGGAGCGAGACACAGGGGAGGATGATGATGGAGGGGGGAAGAGACACAGGGGAGGATGATGAGGGAGGGGGTAAAGAGATACAGGGGAGGATGATGAGGGAGGTGGGAGGATGATGAGGGAGGGGGGATGAGACACAGGGGAGGGTGATGAGGAAGTGGGGGAAAGAGACACAGGGGAGGATGATGAGGGAGGGGGTAAAGAGATACAGGGGAGGATGATGATGGAGGGGGATGTTAGGCTATTTATGCCCTTTATGGATTAAAACCAGACTCTGCATCAACTATGTAATTTTCCGTGGGAGTTTTGACATGGATCCCCCTCCGGCATGCCACAGTCCAGGTGTTAGTCCCCTTAAAACAACTTTTCCATCACTATTGTGGCCAGAAAGAGTCCCTGTGGGTTTTAAAATCTGCCTGCCCGTTGAAGTCTATGGCGGTTTGCCGGGTTCGCCGGTTCGCGAACATTTGCGGCGGTTCGCGTTCGCGGTTCGCGAACCGAAAATTTTATGTTCGCGACATCACTAGCTAGGAGTGTTACCTATGGACAAATCAGTGCACTCCTGGCTCGGCTCGTCAAATGTTGTAGAAAAACCCATACCCACAAACCACTTTTTACTCCGAAACTCAGTCATGATACTCAAAACACAGAGGCCTCTGATTTTGTTTGGTTTATTTGGAAAAACATGAATTAGCAACATAAGACCAGTTACAATTGTCCCCTGCTACTGGCTCACTGGACCACTGGGCCCAAAAATAAACAATACACAGCTTTTATGTTTGCATAAAGACAATAGGATAATCCATCCCCACCTTCTAGAAACATGGTCTATCCAATCGCTAGGCCAATGAATGATAATTTTCATTATTTGGGCCAATTATAATGAAAACACGTACCTAGCTAAATCAGTGCCTATATGAACCTCTATATTTTATATTCTGCACAGTCAATAAAGTGTTATTAAACCTTGGGTCTAGATGCTAGGACATATTGTTTAGACTAAAGTAGTTGTTTATGGCTTTAGCTGAAACTGGTAAATCATGGGTCATGCAGATTTAACTATTTCATAACTTATATCACAAAATCCATCAACTGTCAGTCCTATAGGACCCCAAGTTGTTTTGCACTACAAGCATTACAGTATGTTTAAAGTAATACCAAAGGGTAAGTCCAAATGTAGAGAGAAAAAGAAAAACAGCATATGTAGAAAAGGGAGTAATAATAATAAGGAGATAGGAAGGAGAAAGTAAATAGAGAGTAGAATTTGAGATTTGGGTCTCAGGAGAAGCAGATACGAGGAAAAACTGCACTAGAAGTAGATATGGAGGTAGCAAGGATGTCAATGATGCGAGGGAAGGAGAAAGGAGTATAGAGAGTGGGGTTAGATTATTTGATACAGAGAGAGTATAGAGTTAGGTAGAGAGAGGGACAGAAGTATTCCATATCACTCCTCCTCCAAGTGCTATCCTTAAAGCCCTTGTGGCTTATGTCTGCCAATGCTCTCCCTTCTCTGTGCACTGGGTTGTAAAGAGACCATATGGTTAAAAAAAGAACACTCCTGAGAAGCAAGGTGAGAATTAAGGGTCTAGATCCTGGGCAGTACAAGGAAGGAGAGATATGGAGGTAGCAAGGATGTCAATGATGCGAGGGAAGGAGAAAGGAGTATAGAGAGTGGGGTTAGATTATTTGATACAGAGAGAGTATAGAGTTAGGTAGAGAGAGGGACAGAAGTATTCCATATCACTCCTCCTCCAAGTGCTATCCTTAAAGCCCTTGTGGCTTATGTCTGCCAATGCTCTCCCTTCTCTGTGCACTGGGTTGTAAAGAGACCATATGGTTAAAAAAAGAACACTCCTGAGAAGCAAGGTGAGAATTAAGGGTCTAGATACTGGGCAGTACAAGGAAGGAGACCAAGGGGTACTTAAAGTTCTGGTGAGGAGAAAGAGAACATCAATACAGAGGGGAGGAGACGAGACATGGAGAGGCACTTCTCTCCGTTATCCAAATGGTTGACCTAACAAGGACTCAGCGAGTCTATCACTCTAGGTATTCAGAGGGGTCTCATCCTTCCTCTCTGCTTTGTTCCATATAGCACCAAGTACTTAAATGTGGCTAGATAACAAGTCGGAAAGATTTTGTGGCTGGTTGCTTCTACAAAACCTCAGCAATACTCCGGTATTTACACCAGACCCTCATCTACTTTTGTTGAGCAACCAACAATGTACATATAATTAGTATTATCACAGAAATATCTTGCTGTGCTGTTCCTTTACGTTTTATTTGCTACGTCTAGTGGTTTTCTCCACGTAGCCCTAACATTGGTTTTATACATTGGTTTTGCTTCCGTTAGAGATCTGCAGATTGATTTTTTTTGTTTTGACAATTAGATAATGTGATATTTGAGCATGATGCATTAGACTGAAATCTTGTTAAGGAAACCTCTGGTATATGGTGGATTTACTCCTATATCAGCTCCATATATTTGTGTATAAAATGCCTCCTTATACTTCCTCCTATTAATCCACATCATACACTCGAAAACTCCCTATTTTACTCTTTATCATTACTCCATATACCTCCTATTATTACTCCATTTATGAACCCAGTACCAGAGCTAGTGAATGGAGGGCTCTGGAGCAATGGAAATGGAGGGCCCTGGGGCAATGGGGCCCCCTCTCAGCAATCTCTTGGCCGCAGGCAGTCCCCCCTGCGCCCTTTCTGGCCCCTGGCGATATTTGTGGTGAGGACAGTGGAATAGTTAGAGAAGAGAGGTAAAAAGAGAAAACAGATGGAGATGGGGAGTGAGCATATAGAGGAGAAGGGGGAGGGAGAAGGAAGAAGAGAGAAATTGAAGCAGGAGTGAGAAAGTGTAGAAAGAGGAGATGGGGAGAGGGTGAGAAAAAAGGGTGTAGTAGAGGAGAGATGAGTGGGAGAGCGTAGGGGCTTAAAAAGATTAGGAAGAGGAGAAGGAAATGAGAAGGGGTGAGAGAAAGGGGGGGGGGGGGGTGGTAAAAGATTGAGAGAGAATGGAAATGAGAAGAAAAGGGGGAAATGGAAAGGAGAAACAGATGTTATAAGGGGGATTGGAGAGAGAGAAGGGGGAAAATTAGAGTTTGAGAAAAAGGAGGTGAAAGGAATAGGGAGAGGGGAGGGAGAAGAGAGAAAGGGAGAGGGGCAATTGGATAGAGAGGAGGAAGTTATAGAGAAATAGAGACAACGGGAGATAGATAAAGAGAGAGAGAGAGAGAGAGGGAGAGAGAGTGGAGAGGAAGATACAAAGGAGGAAAGATAAAAAGGAAAAAGTCTAGAGAGATAAAACAAGGAGAGTAGGGGAGAAGAGGAACAAAGAGAGAAAGGAGAAAGAAAGGAAGAGAAAGAAGGAGAAATGAGTGGTGAAATGGAGGGAAGGAGTCATGAGGGGGACAAAAATTGGAGAAGGGGAGAGGGAAGAGAAACGAGAAGAGTAATGGGTAAAGGGAATAGAGAGAAGATAGAAGGAAGTAAGGTATTGTGGGATAAAGAATGTGGGCAAAGAAAAAGATGAAGAGAGAAGAGAGAGAAAGAATGAGATGAAAGTAAAAAGGGGAAGAGAAGAGTGAGAAAAGGGAGAATGAATGAGATGAGGGGGGAAGAAGAGCAAGGGATAGTAAAGGGGAGAGAAAAAATTGAGAACCAGAGAAGGGGGAAACAATTAGAGCAAGAATGGGGAGTGTAGGATAGAGGGGGAGACAGAAGGAGAGAAGGGAGTGAGTGATAGGACAGACGATAAGAGGAAAGAAGAGTGAAATAGGAAAGAAAAAAGAGAAGGTGGTGAAGAGTGAAATAGGAAAGAAAAAAGAGAAGGTGGTAGGCTCTGCCCCTGGCAGAGTTTCATTTCCTGCTTTAAAAAAAATAATCTTCATTGTAACTGAGGCAATTATTCCAGAGCTCTGCTTATTTACCCGACTCCTCCACCTTGTGCTTGCTCACACTAGTTGTAGAGTAGTATGTGGCAGCTGACTGGATGACACAGACAGCGCACACTCATCTTGGGGTGGGATGAAACAACAGACAGACAGACAGACAACCCTCAGGGGTTTCCAGAGCCAAAGGGGCCCCAGAGCTACATTTTTTCGTAAGAATGATTTTTAATCATGAAGTTTAAAAATGGTGCAGCTAAAATAATGCAGCTATGCATTCACAATCAAGCCTTGGTGGGAATGTTTACTGGTTCCAGAGGTCACTTAAACCTTCTCTCCCATCACCAACCACGCCTAGGAGGAATTTCCATGAGAGGAGGGTGGAAAGAGATGAGTAGCATTGATAAGTGCAGAGTGCAGGGCTGTATGATCCTACTATCATTTTTTTATATATCAGTAATACACAGAGCAATATATGGATATATCAGTAATACACAGAGCAATATATGGAGCTTGATATATATATACATTTTTATTATATATAGAGTTTACTACTGATTATATACTTGTGCGTGGATAGCTTTTTATACATCTGTAATGTGGAGGACTATATGGAACTTGCTATTATATACTTTATATATCAGTACTATTGCAGGACTATATGAATAGTGCCTAGTGTAGCGCCCGTTGGCTTTTTAAAAATGTTTCTCACTATTATTTTGGTCTATGATTCTCTTGACCAATATAGAGCAGAGTAGAAGTAGAAGAACAAGATGCCTAATGGAGTTCAAGGTGCCTGATATATGTTTAAAAGGAAAGAAAGACCACATCACAGAGCTAAAACTTGGCTTGTATTAAACCTAAACATTGCAAATAATATCAATATATATACTATAATAAGACAAAGTCTCTGATACAGGGTAGTTCATGTGCCTCTTCAGTCAGCAGGCAGGACATACTGGAAGAGGTGGCTGTGTGTTTTTAATACCGTTTTGCATTTCTCTCCACATAGCCAGGCCAGGGCTGGATCATCCATTAGGCAAGTTAGGCTCGTGCCTACAGGCGCATCTCTGAGAGGGGCGCCTCATTTTCACCCCATCTTTCAACAGACCACACCCTCCAAATCCCTTCCTCGGATGTGCTATACTCTGCAGTGCCTGCATCCTCTTTGCGCAGACAGTGCTGCCGGACCCTGCATCGGAGCACAGACAGTGCAGAGGATATACTAGATGGTAAACAGTTGTCATTTTCATTTAATTACTACTTAATTGATTTCTACATAATTGTTCATCTCTGCCAAGTATTTTTGACAATATTTATGTTTTTCTAGACCCTATACACTGCACTAGTCTGATGAAGTCATAATAAGAACAACTGTGAATGTGATCTTTCCCATGTAATAATTATGGCTCACTTATTTATAATGCATGAAACAGTTTAAGGAATATACGGTACACTCTGTTCATAATGTATATATTTCATTAAGAAAATCATTTTATAACACAAAAATCATTTGATTTTCATGTATGGTGGGCACTTGTTATGTGAAGTTTTAATTAGCTTTTTTTTTCACAACTACACTATTAGAATATTACAGTTAATCAGTAGCTTAATAATGTTTTTATTTTTGTTATTTTCTTACAAGAAAATACTTTTCTTCTACAACTGTAATAATACCAGTATTACATATGAACCAGCAAAAAATAGATATAAGTGGAAAGTAAAGTAAAGGCATACATAATAAGAAGGTACACACACTTTGTTGATTGACATTTTTATTTTTCACATTTATATTTTTGAAAATAAATTAATTTAAATTAGCCACACAATTTACTGTTTTGATTTAATTTATTTTTATAGTACAAAGATATTCAAATAAAAAACAATTATACATATAAAATAAATTCATTGACAAATATGAAGAAGAAAAAAATGCAGCAATAAAATGTCCCTGTTACAACTTTAGTATTGTGTTTTTACAATACAATTACTTTTCTTGTGGTGACAAATTGTTGAGAATGATCAACCTTAACATTTTATAGTGAAAATGAATAATATTCTACACCACGATGCTCCGATGCGGTTATGTGAATGGATACTTTGCTTTTGTTCCTGACTTACTGAGCTAGCTGGTTATTTCCATCCTATAAATTGTCCATCTTTACACAATGCTGTTTCTTATTATTAAAACCAGTGATGAACTGGCAGTGTGACCCTGACAAGGAAGGACAAACCAGTGATGAACTGGCATTATGACCCTGACAAGGAAGGACAAACCAGTGATGAACTGGCAGTGTGACCCTGACAAGGAAGGCCAAACCAGTGATGAACTGGCAGTGTGACCCTGACAAGGAAGGCCAAACCAGTGATGAACTGACAGAGTGACCCTGACAATGAAGGGCAAACCAGTGATGAACTGGCAGTGTGACCCTGACAAGGAAGGCCAAACCAGTGATGAACTGGCATTGTGACCCTGACAAGGAAGGACAAACCAGTGATGAACTGGCAGTGTGATCCTGACAAGGAAAGCTAAACCAGTGATGAACTGGCATTGTGACCCTGACAAGGAAGGACAAACCAGTGATGAACTGGCAGTGTGACCCTGACAAGGAAGGCCAAACCAGTGATGAACTGGCAGTGTGACCCTGACAAGGAAGGCCAAACCAGTGATGAACTGGCAGAGTGACCCTGACAATGAAGGACAAACCAGTGATGAACTGGCAGTGTGACCCTGACAAGGAAGGCCAAACCAGCGATGAACTGGCAGAGTGACCCTGACAATGAAGGGCAAACCAGTGATGAACTGGCAGTGTGACCCTGACAAGGAAGGCCAAACCAGCGATGAACTGGCAGGGGCTCCAGGGGCTCCAAAAAAGTTAATCCAGCCCTGAGTGTTAGTTTATGTGTGTGTGTGTGTGTGTGTGTATGTATGTGTGTGTGTGTGTGTATGTATGTGTGTGTGTGTGTATGTTAGTGAATGTGTGTGTGTGTGCATGTCTTGTCAGTGTGTGTCTGTGTCAGTGTGTGTCTCTGTGTGTGCCAGTGTGTGTGTATGTCAGTGTGTGTGCCAGTATGTGTCTGTGTGTCAATGTGCGTAAATCAGTGTGTAAGTGTCTATGTGTGTCTGTGTATGTCAGTGTCTCAGTGTGGTTAGTGTGTGTCTCTGTCTGTGTATGTCAGTGTGTGTCTCTGTCTGTGTATGTCAGTGTGTGTCTCTGTCTGTGTATGTCAGTGTGTGTATGTCAGTGTGTGCCTCTGTGTATGTCAGTGTGTGTATGTCAGTGTGTGTGTGTGTGTCTCTGTGTATGTCAGTGTGTGTGTATGTCAGTGTGTGTATGTGTCTCTGTGTATGTCAGTGTGTGTGTGTGTGTGTATATGTCAGTGTGTGTGTGTGAGTGTATGTGAGTGTATGTCAGTGTGTGTGTGTATATATAATTCAGTGTATGTGTGTGTGTCTATATGTCATATTTGTTACTTGGGCAGTTGCATTACTTTGACATAATGCAGAGTCTCTAGTCTCTCAGTGATTGTTTATTACAAACACACTCTCTCCAATTTCTTCTTACGCAGATAAGATGAAGCCAGTAATAGTTGTCTATTTGAATAAAGGAGAAGAGATGTAGCTGCCTGAAGAACTTGCGGCTCTCACGAGATCTCCTCAAATGTTATAATTTCAAAGCTTCACACAATGTCAGAGAATGTAGAGAATATTCTGGGTTTCCTAAATTCAGTTCCATTTGGCTTACATTTCTTTTGAGTCTTGGGTTGCAGTTCTGTAGAGAAGGGAAACAAAGTTAAAGCACAATGTAGTTGTATAACATTAAATGTGTTACGTTACGGAAAAGGAAAGTGTGTGTATGATCAGACAAATGTTTTATAATGTAAAAAATATAGCCTTTAAATATTTTAAGCAGTAGTAGAATACTGTAGAAGCCACCATGTTTGTTTCTGTTTACCTGTGAATGTAGAACAAAGTGTGGCAATCCTTAGTATTAAGTGCTTACAGCAGGACTAATGGAAATCTAAGTCTACTAGCCTTGTCCCCTCCTCGAAGTAGCTACACAAGAAAATGTCTGCCCCCAGTAAAGACTAATTACATTGGAAAGAACCTGAGTGCAGATCCAACAGGAAGATGGGATTCAGGGCGGCTCCACAGAGCCTCACAACTCTCAGGTAGCCGTTATCTTGCCAGCAGTTGTTATCTTACCAGTGGAAGGCAGCAGATCTTTGGGTCCGGCAAACAGAAAAGCTGGTATCAATTGCAAGGAGGCCAGGTACTGTCGGCTACACAGGTGAAGTGCCACTGTTCCCACACATCAAGACTGATGACCAGGGGGATTATAGCCAATATGGTGGCCAGAGCGTGTATGCAGCGAGTCTCACAAGAGGGCTGTGAAGAGTCCCATTTTTATGGTGAGGGGCTTGAAACCTTGCAACATGAGCTTCCATGAAGCCATTCTGACTTTCCTTTATCCTTGACAACAGTCTCGAGTAATGAGGAGTACGGGGTGAGGTCCAGTCTATGGTTTGTTGTCTCAATGCATTTAAATTTCTGAAAAAGAAGAACAACAAAGTGAAATTAACGTACATTATTATTACACATCTTTCAAATTATCACAAAACAGTCGCTAGCACAACTACGCCCTGCAAGATTTTACAGACTTTTGACAAATTGCATATGATAAATTATGAATTAAAGGCTATAGTTTGTGCATTACCAAAGTCAGTTACTTCAAGAGTATAATGTATAATGTAAATTTGGAGCTACAATATCTCTTTAAGGCTTTTGTACATTAGACATATGGACTTGCAGAACTTCTGTCTAGTAACTGGGCTTTGTGATGTCATCTATTGTGATATGTAATGATTTTATATACATAGAGGTACAAAAAAAAGACTGCAGATAATGGTCCCTGATTGGTGCTTTGTCTCCTGGCGAAGTTGGCAACATAACTATGGTACTCACTAAGACAACACTCCTCACATAATTACGCAAGATTATACATAATGAAAAATAACAATACTCCCTCGTGCATTAAAGTGACACAACATCCACTTTTATGGGGATGGTTCTAAAAAACAAGTATTTCAGGGCTGCTTTAAAACTTAGTTCTTCCCTGCCATGCCAGTCATGGGGGGGGGGGGGGCACCTTAACATTCATACACTGAAGTATATACAGTACTTACACATGAATAAACTAAAGCAAATTATATACTCACCTCTCACCTCGTAGTGCTATCTCCTCACTGATGAAATTATTCATGCTGTATTTTTATACCGTGCTACCATTATCTGAAGAAAAATGCAAGTGGCACCGTCAATACATGGGACTCATGACTATACTGATTTAAATATACGTTAACAATAAGTTTCAAGACAGTAACATAAGAAGTCAGTTTATATCACTACTTCAGATGGTATAATCTACTTTGTTGTCTGTACAATTAATATAATGGTCCAGTTTTTAAACCTTACCTTTATCTATGTAATCTCTCAATCTCCATGTGCAAGGTATATTTTCCTCCTTTAAGATTTCCTATCGTCTTTATAGGATACCGGCACTTGGTTATCCAGCTGTTCATCGCTTGATGTTTATGCAGTGAATGACTTTGCTTCGCAAGGCAGCTCCTTTTATAGTCCCTTGAGCTCTGTGACATCATCTTTTATGACACCTCTCTGATGTCAGAAGTTGTTTGTTACCCAGAGTTCTCAGCTCAGCCTTGTGATGTCTGCCATTAGACAACTTATCATATAGTGCCCTGAGCTCTGTGACATCATCTATTATGACACCTCTCTGATGTCAGAAGTTGTTTGTTACCCAGAGTTCCCAGCTCTGCCTTGTGATGTCTGCCATTAGACAACTTATCATATAGTGCTATGAAAATATCCCAATGTTCTCCAACATATCATGTACAAGCAAAGGTTCCTATACACACATTGGCACATACACACAAGGGAGGACAGAAACATCCAAAATTTCCAGAATAAATTTAGAAGCTGGTCAAAAAATGGGATTCACTTAATATGCAGCAATTTACAGAACCTAGAAATGATCTCTATGCATCTACACTCAGTTTACTTGCTCAGATCCATCTTTACTTTCTGTTCTACTTATTTCCATTACTAGTGATGTCCCGAACAGTTCGCCGGAGAACTATTTGCGGCGATTTTTGCATGTTCGCGTCCGCCGCGAACGGCGAACACATGCGCTTTTTGGTTCGCCCCCTATACTTTATCATTGAGGAAACTTTGAACATCATTTATTTTATTTTATAATTTTGTGTGTGTAATCTATGCCTGCCAGCGTGTGTGACAGGCTAACACCTAACAGCTTATATTGTGCTTATTTTCACTACTCATACCTGGTGGTGTAACATACATTGAAAACAACCATTTTTTTCCTGTGATCTAATTTCAGTTGCCTGCCTGTGTCAGGCTCACAGCTTATATTGTGCTCAGTGACATAAAACAACACGTTTTTGACTGTAATAGATTGAATAGCAATTGCCTGCCTACAGGCGTGTGTGTGAAGCCTATTGCATCTACTCTGCCAACTTTTGCCAGTGCACAGTGACACTCATATCTGGTGGCACCTTAGATTGCACGCGCAGTGCCCCAAATTTGAAGTGGGAGGACCGACCAAGCATCTTTTTCCATCTCCCGCTTCCAAAAATCCATGCCATATACACGTCCCCTGATAGTGGACGTAACAGGGATTAAACCGATAGGAATACTACTACTTAACAGTACACACCTTATAATAACGCAGACAGAGGCAACGCGTATAATCTTCCATGCTGTGCAGTGGAAGCCCCCAGACTCTGACCTGTGTATAATCTTCCATGCTGGGCAGTGGAAGCCCCCAGACTCTGACCTGTGTATAATCTTCCATGCTGGGCAGAGGAAGCCCCGAGACTCTGACCTGTGTATAATCTTCCATGCTAGGCAGTGGAAGCCCCCAGACTCTGGGAGTCTGAAGAAGAGGAGTCAGAGGGGGAAGGTGGCTTTGAGGAGTTGGAAGACCAAACACAGCAGTCGTCCCAGGGGGCTTGTTGTCACCTTTTCGGGACCCTTGGTGGCTGGGTGGAGGAAGAGACCTTCAATGACATCAGTGAGGACAAGGAACAGGACATGGCTAGCTTGGTATCCAACCTTGTGCAAATGGAGAGTTTGCGGTTGTGCAAAGGGACTGTTTGCGGTTGTTTGTGGTGCATTAAACAGGGAGATTGGTCTGTTACTGTGAAGCGGGTGTAACCCTTACACTACCTGATCGATACAACATCATACCTGATGTTTTAAAGCATGTTATTCCAAACAATTTAGGAATGTTAGGTGATTTATGCCCTTTATGGCTTAAAACCAGACTCTGCATCAACTATGTAATTTTCCGTGGGAGTTTTGCCATGGATCCCCCTCCGGCATGCCACAGTCCAGGTGTTAGTCCCCTTGAAACAACTTTCCCATCACTATTGTGGCCAGAAAGAGTCCCTGTGGGTTTTGAAATTCGCCTGCCCATTGAAGTCTATGGCGGTTCGCCGATGTTCGCCCGTTCGCGAACATTTGGTAAAGTTCAGGTTCGCTGTTCGCGAACCCAAAATTTGATGTTCGCGAAATCACTACTCCCTGGCTGAAACTACTCACATCTGCTCTGCCCAACCTAACAGTAAGTCTACCTGGCACCTGCCCTGCCCCTGGCCAAACAAAACCCTAAGTGCCCCTAATAAAAGGTAGGGTCCCCCCAGTTACCCCACTATGCCTGCCTGGCCTGCCACCTAGCCAGCCACCCACCAACTTACCTACCACCGACGACCTGACCTAGGCCTGGCCTGCAATGGTGCCACCCCCGCCCCAGCCATCACCACCATGTCTGTGGCCTGTGCCACCCCCGATCACCCCGATGTGGCCTGCCCTGTGCTATGCCACCGCCCGATTACCCCGATCACGGTGATCGGGGTAATCGGGCGGTGAGCGGGGTTGCACAGGCCACATGGGGGTGGAGGATCACCCCCATTAGGCCTGTTCCACCCCTGATCATGGCCCCCCCCCTATTTTTATTCCATTTTTAGAAGTAACAGGCAATGCATGTGCCTGTCACTTTTAAAAATAAAATAAAAATAAGGTAAGGGAAAAACAATAATAAAAACAATAAAGTAAACAGCACATGCATACTAAACAAACAATAATAAAAATAAAGTAAACAACAGCACATACTTACCTGTTAAATTGACCCCTCCAGCGTTGGCCTTCTGCCCTGGATAGTCGTCGGGCATAATAATCCAATTTTGATTGAAGCCCATGTCATAAAAATCAATCTTGATTGAAGCCCATGTCAAAATAATCCAATCTTGATTGAAGACCATGTCAAAATAATCCAATCTTGATTGAAGCACATGTCAAAAAATAATCCGATCTTGATTGAAGCCATTGTCCATCCATTCTGGCCCATTGCAAGAGGCCTCCACCAAAAAAAAAACGACGCTCTAAAAAAAAAACACAACAAACTAACGGAGGTCCTCCTACAAGGAGCTCCACCCGCGAGTAATTGTTTTTTTTTCCCACGCTCTGCCTTATATACTAATTTTTGAAGGACTCTGATTGGCTGAAAATTTTGATTGACATCGATTTCAACCAATGACAGTCTTTAAAAAATTAGCAAATCAGCAAAGCAGGTATGGAAGCCTGTAAGGGAAAAAAAGGTTAGTGTGAACTTGTGTGACCCTGTATGTATTATACATATTACAGGGCTATTTATGTGATATACATGTTACAGGATAATATCCTGTAACATGTATAGCAAATAAATAGCACTGTAATATGTATAAAAAATAATGTCTAATAGAAATACATGAGCAATATAATCAAATAATTAATAAAGTACATCAATTAATCAATTAATAAATATCAATTAATATATATTTTTTTATGTATATGTTTATGTATATTTATGTATATTTTTTATGTGTGTGTGTGTGATAATATATATATATATATATATATATATATATATATATATATATATATTGATATATATATATATTGATATATATATATATATATATCAGATATATATATATATATATATATATATATATATATATATATTGATATATATATATATTGATATATACATATATATATATATATATATATATATATATATATATATATATATATATATATATATATATATATATAATTTGTTCAGAGTTGGTGCGTAACAACTGATAAGTGTGATGATATAATTATTAAATAAAAAACGTTCATGTGCAATTTTTAATGTGAGCTGCCTACCCGGCTTGCTCTTGAGTGATTAAAAAGAAGTTAAAAATAAAAGTTGATGAAAAAATAAGCCCTACTAGTAAAGAATATGTATGTGGTTTGCTACCAACTGGCTAGACTACCTATTAGTTATGTGATATACTGTGAATGGAATAGGCGTGAGGATAGAGGCCAAATGGCCAGATGTATGCGTGATAGGATGGTGTGAAGAAAAGGGATGTGAATATGGAAAAACGGTACTACTATGTGGACAATGGCTAAAATGTGTCCTGAAAATACAAGTGGAGAGATATGTCTGTGCCTATAATTGTATGTAATAGTGAAGAATGCCAGGATCTTGCAATGGCAAGTGCCGGTGATCAATGTATAAAGTGCTGTGTGCTAATAAAGATAATGATGTTGAATAGTGTTTGGGGTTGATGAGGTACTATGGAGCAGCTCTATAAGTGACCAAAATGATGATAAAAAACCCTTGTGATAACGGATAGCCAGAAAAAATTGGAAAGATTATCCTCATATAAACAAAGATTTGTAAATCATTGGATAAACAAAAAATAAATAATATTAATTACTGTGGGTTTATGTTAAAAAACTTTTATGTTAAAAAGTATCAACCAGTGCCCAAAGGCTATGCAGTATATGGACAGAACCAATGTAATGAGGACTTATAGTTGCAGATATATCAGTGTGTATATAGAACCATATATAATTCTATATATATATATATATATATATATATATATATATATATAGAAGCCACTAAATCTCTATAGGGTCTTAATGTACCCCTTGATTTACACCAAAAATTGTGCAAGCAAAGTTTGTCATGGGGGTATTACCCTAATAAGGTGACCAAGAGATATAGGCCTTAATTAAAGAGGATAGCCATGCGTCTCCAAAATAGTCAAAACAGTTGGATATACAAAAGAAAAAAAGCCATAAACTTACTCACTGTGTATCAAATGCAAAACGCCTCTAGGTACAAAATTGATATCTGGTTGACCCCAAACGTGATATGGCTGTTGCCTGACCGGTTTCGTTACCAATATGGTAACTTTCTCAAAGGCTGCCACTTCTTTCAATTGCCCTTCGCAGGCTTTTTATTGAACGGAGGCCACGCCCCCTAAAGAATGTCATTGGATGCGGCCGCTACGAGCGTCGCGTCATATGACGTCATGACGCATGTTACTTAGTAACTGGGCAGACGCAGGTCTGCGTTCGTCTCAATTGGCCTATGTATGGTCTGAGGTTTGAGAGCGTTTCATTGGACGCTCTTGTACAGCAGCACACTTGTCGTCATCTGATCGCCCTGCATCACATGACTCCGCTGGGGGACAGCTTAATTGTGTAAGTTGCTATTTTAAATGTCACCAATCTATCAAATATACCAATGGAAGTTTAGGTAAAACTTGTTGTTATTTGGATCTTTAAATTGTGTGATTTACTAATACTGTGCCTTAATATTTATAAGTGGATTTTCATTTATTATTATATTACACCATTTCTAAGTGTTAGAAATGAAATAAAATAATATTCTATAGTTTGTAACTTCATCCATGGTACATATATATGATGATAGCATAAATGTGATGATAGCATAAAATATGGGAGTTAATCAAAAATAAATAAATAAATGTATGAGCTTTCTTAAGGTAATTTTAAAGATAAACTTTCACATATATAACTTTTATTACTCTAAATGTATATGAAGACTAATATCCATATCTCATTTAATAACTGTTAAGGCTATTAAGGTACGTGTGTAAATTAAGATGACTTATGTATCAAAATGATATTATAACAATGGGTATTAGAGGTGTTTGTTCTTCAATAAGAAAGATATTTAAGTGCTATTTTTAACCTTCTATCATGTGTGTCTATAAATGAATGAAGGAAGTAATATGCTCACATTAAAAATTGCACATGAACGTTTTTTCTTTAATAATTATATCATCACATATATATATATATATATATATATATATATATATATATATATTGATTGATATATATATATATATTTATATATTGATTGATTTATATATTGATTATTGATAGATATATATATATATAATGATTGATAGATATATATATATTGTGATCAGGATGGCCGCGTATAGCGGTGGTTTCTTAAAGGAAGGGCTGACACCGACTTCAAATGCAGCCAATTGGTTTATTTGCAAAATGGAAATTAACAGTTGAAGCAGTAGCTCTGCTTAAAATACCGGAACATAAATAACTTGGTCTCTGCGAGGTGGGAGTATGCCACCTTGTGGCCAGGTATATACAGTCCTTAACTTGGGAGACTGCCACCTTGTGGCCAGGATACCAACAGTCCTTTACTGATGAGATTATGTCGCCCCCTCCAGCAACCTGTGGGACACAGCTCCTCTCTCTGTGGGACACAGCTCCTCTCTCTGTGGGACACAGCTCCTCTCTCTGTGAGACACAGCTCCTCTCTCTGTGAGACACAGCTCCTCTCTCTGTGAGACACAGCTCCTCTCTCTGTGAGACACAGCTCCTCTCTCTGTGAGACACAGCTCCTCTCTCTGTGAGACACAGCTCCTCTCTCTGTGAGACACAGCTCCTCTCTCTGTGAGACACAGCTCCTCTCTCTGTGAGACACAGCTCCTCTCTCTGTGAGACACAGCTCCTCTCTCTGTGAGACACAGCTCCTCTCTCTGTGAGACACAGCTCCTCTCTCTGTGGGACACAGCTCCTCTCTCTGTGGGACACAGCGCTCCTCACTCGGACACAGCGCTCCTCACTCGGACACAGCGCTCATCTCTCGGACACAGTTGCGGGTGAAGCATAGGGCCCGCCCGTCTCTCCCGTATGCTTCACCCCAGGGACCCTTGCATACACAAACTCACTTGTATTTACTTCTCAATATCTTCACTTCTTCCCTGGGGCATAATACTGCAGCAACAACCGTGCCTAGGCCTTTAAGGCAAAACTCTGCCTGGGAATCCTCACTTGTTCCCTTCACTTACTTGGCCTCCTTGGGACTTCTCCTCCTGAGTCTGAAGTCAATCTTCCAGCTCATACAACTTGCTGTAGTCCCCGTTCTCCCAGAAACAGTCACTTGGTGATCCTTGACAGGGTAGTTCACAACTTCACTGTCTTTCCACAGCAGATCACCTTCCACTCTCTGTGGCGTGCTTCTTGTCAGCAGCACACAACCGTCTCCGGCTTTTAAAGGGCAGTTGCTCTAATTAGGAGTTCTTCAGAAGTTTTAACTACTTCACTTCTGACAAGAACTCCATACTCCACTTGCTTGTCATACTTCAAAGGAGCAAACGATCACACACACCCCCCCTCAGCTCAACAACATGGTGTTGGGCGACATGCCGAGAGGCCGGACATCTGGTAGGGTTGCTCACCACTCAAGAACTCTTCACCCAGCCAACTATTCCTCCTCTGTGCCGTCCGCATTGAGGTAGAAGGCTGCGATAGTGGCCGCCTGTAAATCCATCTTCGAAATTCCTTACTGGTCTGTTTGCCTCCTTTATGTGTGTCGCCTTTAACGGGAAGGAGTGAATCCCCCAACTTTGTAGAGCTGTCCTCGAACAGCCTTGTGATGGACTCTGTAGTCACAAGTCTGGGTATAGATATAACAATATCCGTTGCACTGTCTTCGAGCCCGTCATCATTTCCAATCTCTTCATCAACTTCACAGCCACCTTCATTGTCCAACTTAAACATAGCCTGGCGCTTCGGCCGCTCTTCAGTACAATGCTGTTTCATTGCTTCCTGCAGCTTTGCTTTAAGAAGTGGGAGCTTTTCAACTGGCTTTCTCTGAATTAACTCATCAGTGGTTTCAGCAGACACAATGACAGATACCCCATCTGCCTTTAGCTCCTCCTTTCCATTTGCCGTTGTCCCTTTGCGGACGATATTTAGGTAAACTTTCCTCTCAATCACAGGCTTGGCTTTATGCAGGGAGTGCTTCAGAAAACGCTCTTTCCAAGCTTCTAGTTCTTTATTTTGCTTTGGTTCATCTAATTTAACGATTGAGCCAACATCAGGGCACAAACAGGATTTTAAGGAGAGATCCACTCTAAGAGCACAGAGCTTTTCCAGCTTGGAAAACTTTGCTTTATGTTGTTTTGGTACAGGATATTTAGATGTCTCCTCAATAGTCTGAGAATCCAGTAGAGGCACAGGGATTTCCTGCTGGATTCCACAAGTAGGATCTTCATCTTTGGTTCCTTCTAATACCTCGCCCGTACAAGCCGGTGATGCTCGGGTGGAATTATTTGCATTCCCTTTACATTTTTCTGCTGGAGCAGAGTCTCTTGTTTTGATTTCTTTTTTATCACTAATGTCCATCTTACGTTCCAAACTGTATGGCTGATACTTTGTTGATTTAATAAGCTGTATGTCATTCCCTTCGCAAGATGGCCTTGGCCGACGCTTGAAGAAATCATGAAGGCTTACTGCAGTCACTTCCTTTGTCAATGGAGTCCTTTGGGTAGCACCTTCCTCTGCTGCCTCCTCCATCAAATATGTAAATTCTTCTTCTTTACCATCAGCAGGGATGATTTCAGGGAGTTTTTTTGTCAAGTGATGGCACCTTTTCGGTTGTGCCAATAATTTCAAAGTCCTCAGAATACATTTCAATAATACCTACTACATGTTGTACAGTTTCTGCTTTTTCAAGAGTACTCTCAAATAGCTGTGGAGCTGTGCTTTTTATACATTCCTCAACGAAACTCTTGGACACCTGCGTGCAAATACTCAGCTCAACCATGTCTTCAGTGTCTCTCACCTGTGCATCGTCAGGATTTTCTATAACTGTTTCTACAGACAGCTTTGTACTTTCTACAACTGCTTGAAGGATGTGATCAACAGGCTTCTGTTGTTCTTCCGCCCTCTTTGCACTGTCGCTTTCCACTGGCACAGGGGTAGCTTCATCTGTTGTTGCAGGGGACTCTTCGAATTGGGGAACCGCCAACATTTCCGTGGTCTCTACAGCACATAAGATTTCTATTGCCTCTTCCAGGGCAGTAACTGCTCCTGAAGTTAACTCTACCTCATTGGTTAGAACAAACTCAGTTTCAAGTGTATTTTTGTTTGTCGACAACTGAAGTTCCTTTGCTTGCTTAGCCGCAACAAATTCAACCAGCGTTACTACGGCTGGTTCAACAGAGTCATCATCAAATCCTCCTGCCTGTGCAGCTTGTCCAGCTTCATTTAGTGGCGTGTGCTCCAGTTTTGATACAGGAACCGTCTTTTCTACGGTTTTCACATCGGACACTGGCTTAGCAACGCTTTCTGGCTGGTCTCCATTAGCCGCCTCTTTGTCACTTTCCCCACTGTCTAACGTCAACAGTTGTATTCACGGGGCTTCTGTCGAAATTTAGAGATGTTCTCCTCTTTATCACTGTGCGGCCGCTCCCACCCCACTGATTCGTTCAGGTTAGGCTTTGGGGGACATTTCCTCCGCTCCCAAATAGGCATCAATTTCTCATTCCTATAGGACACTTGGTAGTCCTCGAACGTAGGCTTCCTCCGCCATTCAGGGACATACTCGGGCCTCATTTTAACGTGGGCTTGTCTTTGGAGCCTTAAAAAACGCTGTTTCTCCTCCTCTAAGGCCATTCTATCTGCACCAGCAGGCTCTTTGGGGCTCTCAGCGACCTCTTTGGGGCTGGATCGGCCGTCTCTTTGGCTGGATCGGCCGTCTCTGCGGGCTCACTCTCTCCGATTCTGCGGGCTCACTCTCTCCGATTCTGCGGGCTCACTCTCTCCGATTCTGCGGGCTCACTCTCTCCGATTCTGCGGGCTCACTCTCTCCGATTCTGCGGGCTCACTCTCTCCGATTCTGCGGGCTCACTCTCTCCGATTCTGCGGGCTCACTCTCTCCGATTCTGCGGGCTCACTCTCTCCGATTCTGCGGGCTCACTCTCTCCGACTCTGCGGGCTCACTCTCTCCGATTCTGCGGGCTCACTCTCTCCGATTCTGCGGGCTCACTCTCTCCGACTCTGCGGGCTCACTCTCTCCGACTCTGCGGGCACTCTCTCCGACTCTGCGGGCTCTGTGGAGCCTTCTGCGGCGCCCTCTGCGGACTCTGGGGTACCTTCTGCGGCCTCACTCGCGGCTCTTGCCGTCTCACTCGGGGCTCCTGCCGTCTCACTCGCGGCTCCTGCCGTCTCACTCGAGGCTCCTGCCGTCTCACTCGAGGCTCCTGCCGTCTCACTCGAGGCTCCTGCCGTCTCACTCGAGGCTCCTGCCGTCTCACTCGAGGCTCCTGCCGTCTCACTCGCGGCTCCTGCCGTCTCACTCGCGGCTCCTGCCGTCTCACTCATGGCACTGCAACTGGTGGCTTTTTCCACTCTCTCTTTCTCCTTGTTTACCACTAGGGCAGGTTTGGTTGGCCTTCCCTTAACAGGGAAACTGTTTCTTATACTTGGCCCGACAAGTCTGTCTCTTGGGTAGCGATACGCTTGTCTGGCGAAAAAATTCCAGGGGTGCGCTCTCGGTACTTTCTTTACTCCTATACGGTCAAGGATCTCCTCTTTCAGGGTGCAATAATTGGTTGCCATTTCTTCAGGCAAAACCCCATACGCTTCCTGTGCTTCTCCACACAGATAGGGACCCAGGACTGTGGCCCAATGCTGTTTAGGCCAACCTTCCCTGGTAGCAATCTTCTCAAAATTCAGGAGGAAGGTTACTACATCATCTTGAGCTGTCATTTTCTTTAGAAAGAAATTAGGGTTCATAACCCTGCTTGATTTTGAACCCACAATGTTCTCTGTAGAATTCAATCGCTGCAGCTGCACTTTCTGTGCTTCTAAAGACTCTCTCATTTGTCTCTGCCATTTCTCTGTGGCCTCTCTAAATCTTGCAGTAACCTCTCCAAAACCTTCATCTTCCTCTTTTGCGGCTTGGATGCTATGCTCTGCAATCCTTTCTCTCTTTTCTGACTGGCTCTGACCAAGCTTAGCAGCCAGCACTCTGTTCAACTCGGCTTGCTGTTTGTTCAACCCCCGCTGGGCTTCTATAAAAGCTTTAAAGGCCTCTTCCATATTTATGCTGTACGGTGGGCTGTCTTCTTCAACACAGACATTTTTCAATCCCACTTCTGACACCAGTGTGATCAGGATGGCCGCGTATAGCTTTGGTTTCTTAAAGGAAGGGCTGACACTGACTTCAAATGCAGCAAATTGGTTTATTTGCAAAATGGAAATTAACAGTTGAAGCAGTAGCTCTGCTTAAAATACCGGAACATAAATAACTTGGTCTCTGCGAGGTGGGAGTATGCCACCTTGTGGCCAGGTATATACAGTCCTTAACTTGGGAGACTGCCACCTTGTGGCCAGGATACCAACAGTCCTTTACTGATGAGATTATGTCGCCCCCTCCAGCAACCTCTGGGACACAGCTCCTCTCTCTGTGGGATACAGCGCTCCGCTCTCGGACACAGCGCTCCTCTCTCAGACACAGCGCTCCTCTCTCAGACACAGCGCTCCTCTCTCAGACACAGCGCTCCTCTCTCAGACACAGCGCTCCTCTCTCAGACACAGCGCTCCTCTCTCAGACACAGCGCTCCTCTCTCAGACACAGCGCTCCTCTCTCAGACACAGCGCTCCTCTCTCAGACACAGCGCTCCTCTCTCAGACACAGCGCTCCTCTCTCAGACACAGCGCTCCTCTCTCAGACACAGCGCTCCTCTCTCAGACACAGCGCTCCTCTCTCAGACACAGCGCTCCTCTCTCAGACACAGCGCTCCTCTCTCGGACACAGCGCTCCTCTCTCGGACACAGCGCTCCTCTCTCGGACACAGCGCTCCTCTCTCGGACACAGCGCTCCTCTCTCGGACACAGCGCTCCTCTCTCGGACACAGCGCTCCTCTCTCGGACACAGCGCTCCTCTCTCGGACACAGCGCTCCTCTCTCGGACACAGCGCTCCTCTCTCGGACACAGCGCTCCTCTCTCGGACACAGCGCTCCTCTCTCGGACACAGCGCTCCTCTCTCAGACACAGCGCTCCTCTCTCGGACACAGCGCTCCTCTCTCGGACACAGCGCTCCTCTCTCGGACACAGCGCTCCTCTACTCGTCTCTCCCGTATGCTTCACCCCAGGGACCCTTGCATACACAAACTCACTTGTATTTACTTCTCAATATCTTCACTTCTTCCCTGAGGCATAATACTGCAGCAACAACCGTGCCTAGGCCTTTAAGGCAAAACTCTGCCTGGGAATCCTCACTTGTTCCCTTCACTTACTTGGCCTCCTTGGGACTTCTCCTCCTGAGTCTGAAGTCAATCTTCCAGCTCATACAACTTGCTGTAGTCCCCGTTCTCCCAGAAACAGTCACTTGGTGATCCTTGACAGGGTAGTTCACAACTTCACTGTCTTTCCACAGCAGATCACCTTCCACTCTCTGTAGCGTGCTTCTTGTCGTCAGCAGCACACAAGCGGCACAGAGCCTAGCCGGCCACACCTCCTCTCCAGGTCTGCTCTCCGGCTTTTAAAGGGCAGTTGCTCTAATTAGGAGTTCTTCAGAAGTTTTAACTACTTCACTTCTGACAAGTACTCCATACTCCACTTGCTTGTCATACTTCAAAGGAGCAAACGATCACAATATATAATGATTGATATATATATATATATATATATATATATATATATATATATATTGATATATATATATTTATATATTGGTATATATTGATATATATATATATATATATATATTGATATATATTGATATATTGATATATATATATATATTTTTTTATTTCATTTTTTTTCATGTACAGTTTTGGCCTATATGGTTTTGATTGGTTATTTAGGGTTTTTAAGATGCGGTTGGGGCCTATATGGTCACACTTTGTTATTTAGGGTTTTTAAGGTGCGGTTGGGGCCTATATGGTCACTCTTGGTCTTTTAAGGTTTTTAAGGTTCGGTTGGGGCCTATATGGTCACACTTGGTCATTTAAGGTTTTTAAGGTGCGGTTGGGCCCTATATGGTCACACTTTGTTATTTAGGGTTTTTAAGGTGCGGTTGGGCCCTATATGGTCACACTTTGTTATTTAGGGTTTTTAAGGTGCGGTTGGGGCCTATATGGTCACACTTGGTCTTTTAAGGTTTTTAAGGTGCGGTTGGGCCCTATATGGTCACACTTTGTTATTTAGGGTTTTTAAGGTGCGGTTGCGGCCTATATGGTCACACTTTGTTATTTAGGGTTTTTAAGGTGCGGTTGGGGCCTATATGGTCACACTTTGTTATTCAGGGTTTTTAAGGTGCGGTTGGGGCCTATATGGTCACACTTTGTTATTTAGGGTTTTTAAGGTGCGGTTGGGGCCTATATGGTCACACTTTGTTATTTAGGGTTTTTAAGGTGCGGTTGGGGCCTATATGGTCACACTTTGTTATTTAGGGTTTTTAAGGTGCGGTTGGGGCCTATATGGTCACACTTTGTTATTTAGGGTTTTTAAGGTGCGGTTGGGGCCTATATGGTCACACTTGGTCTTTTAAGGTTTTTAAGGTGCAGTTGGGCCCTATATGGTCACACTTTGTTATTTAGGGTTTTTAAGGTGCGGTTGGGGCCTATATGGTCACACTTGGTCTTTTAAGGTTTTTAAGGTGCGGTTGGGGCCTATATGGTCACACTTGGTCTTTTAAGGTTTTAAAAGTTACGGTTTGGGTCTTGAACTTTCTAATATTTTTGTTGTTGTTTTCTATCACCCCCCAGGTGCAAACTATCTGTGGAAGCAGATTTGTTTGGACTCGTTGGTTGACTTACTGGACGTGAATACCCTGAGAAGGAGAGTCAACTGTAGGTGAGTATATGGTCACACTTGGACTTTTAAGGTTTTTAAGGTGCGGTTGGGCCCTATATGGTCACACTTGGTCTTTTAAGGTTTTAAAAGTTACGGTTTGGGTCTTGAACTTTCTAATGTTTTTTTTGTTGTTTTCTATCACGCTTTTGTGGCGCTTTTGAACTGGCATTAAGAGGACACGACGAGAGTGAAACATCGCTAAATCCAGGAGTTTTTCGAGGCCTGGTGGATTTGGTTGGCAGTATCGATAGTGCAATGGAACAGCATTTGAAGACTGCAACTGTGTTTAAGGGCACGTCCAAAACCGTGCAGAATGAGCTACTGGACTGCATGCATGAAGTTATTAAGGAAGTGATTCACCAAGAGCTTAAGGAAGCACAGTTTGTGGCAATCCAAGCGGATGAAACAACCGATATTTCCGCTAGGACACAGTGCGTTGTAGTCTATCGCTACATTGACAAGAAGCATCAAGTGGTGGAAAGATTTGATGGCTTCACGGAAATGAAATCAACGGATGCAGACTTGATTGCTGCTGTTGTGCTGGAAAGTCTGAATACTGTTCTCCCAGAGCCAGAAGACAAGAAGAAACTCATAGCTCAAAGCTACGATGGTGCCAGTGTAATGCGTGGAGATCAAGGAGGAGTTCAAAGAAAAATAAAAGACGTGTACCCTAACGCACACTACGTCCATTGCTATGCTCACCAACTGAACCTAATAATGGAGAAAGCAGTTTCAAGGATTGGAAGAGTTCGAGTTTTTTTTTCCAACATAGGCGGCATACCATCTTTTTTTTCACGCTCTCCAAAAAGGACTTGAGTTCTGGATGAGGTAGTTGGTAGAAGACTTCCAAGAGGTGCACCGACACGATGGAACTTCAACGTTAGGACCGTGAACGTCATCTACGAGAACAGAGATGCGCTACTTGAGTGTTTCCAGACAATTGAAGCATGTCTAAACTTTGATCCAACATCTGTACGTGAAGCCGCCGGTTTCATTGGAATGCTGGAAGACAGGGAGTTCCTTTACTTCCTTAAATTATTTCATTTAATAATGCCACATGTTGACATCCTCTATAGTCAGCTTCAGAAGCGAGACACGGATACTGTTTATATCCAAAAAGTCACAGAAGACTTTGTCGCCAGCATCCAGAAAATCCGTAATTTTGTTGACGAGATAGAAGCAAGTTTTCCGAGCGATGTAACAGTCCACAGACGGAGTGCGGAGATCTCAACCTTGAGACAACTTTCAAAAGAGGTATGTGACATAGTGGTGGTTCATGCAAAAGAACGTTTTTCATTTTGAAATCACCTAGGCAGTTCCAAACTTGTTCAAAGTGACTTGTATAAAACCCATGACACTTGCTTTCCAACCCAAGCTCTGGAAGACACCGTGCAAGCATATCCAATACTGAAGAAGGAACAATTACGCACTGAGCTGTCACTTCTGTATGGGAAGACAGATTTTCATACTTGTACAAGTGCTGTTGCTCTGCACAAACTTTTACATCAATTTAATCTGCAGAATGATTTCACAGAGACAGTGAAATTATTAAGAATCCTGATTACAACACCGATGACCACTGCAGAATCAGAAAGATGCTTCTCCACATTGAAGAGGATAAAAACCTTTTTGAGAAGCACCATGTCCCTGGAGCGGTTGAATGCATTGGCGATGCTCTCAATGGAAAAGCAACTGATTTCCGAGATCCCAGACTTCAATGAAAAAAACATTGAGAAGTTTTGTTCTTTGAAAGATCGCCGTGCAAAATTTAAATACAAGTGATTGAAGCAAAGAAGAATGCATACCCCCAGGGTGTGCAAAGATAAACTGCGTTAAGCAGCACCACCTCACTACCAAACATAACTAGTGGTAAGTAAAGTATGAACGGTGTGTGGGTGTGCATATGGAAGGAGCTATGAAAGGTGTGTGCATGGTCAGTAACAATTGTTGAAGCCTTGGTGTGATTTGAAGGAATTGGAGGCACTTCCAAGGGTAGCTGTCACTTGTGTACGGGAAGCCAGAATTTCATGTCTGTACGAGTGCTGTTGCTCTGCACCAACTTTACCATCAATTTAATCTGCATAATGATTTCACAGAGACAGTGAAGCTATAAGGATTCCTGCTTACAACACCGAAGACTACTAAAGAATCAGAAAGATGCTTCTCCACATTGAAGAGGATAAAAAGGTATTTAAGAAGCACCATGGCCCTGGAGCGGTTGAATGCATTGGTTTGAAGGAATTGGAGGCACTTCCAAGGGTAGCTGTCACTTCTGTACGGTAAGCCAGAATTTCATGTCTGTACGAGTGCTGTTGCTCTGCACCAACTTTACCATCAATTTAATCTGCATAATGATTTTACAGAGACAGTGAAGCTATAAGTAATCCTCCTTACAACATCGAAGACAACTGCAGAATCAGAAAGATGCTACTCCACATTGAAGAGGATAAAAAGGTATTTAAGAAGCACCATGGCCCTGGAGCGGTTGAATGCATTGGTTTGAAGGAATTGGAGGCACCTTCAAGGGTACGTAAAGTTCTCAGAAATGGCACCACCGAACTACCAAAAATAACTAGTGGTAAGTAAAGTATGAATGGTGTGTGGGTGTGCATATGGAAGGAGATATGAAAGGTGTGTGAATGGTCAGTAACAATTGTTGAAGCCTTGGCGTGGCGTTACTGCTCATATGGTTATCCATATGCTAATTCAACGTGTTTGTTTGACATTGATTATTGTGTTGTCTAAACAGAAGTGAAATTTTGTTGTTTTCTTGAATCCCAAGATCCACTGGTTTGGGCCTCTACAGTGCTGATTGGTCTTTTAATGTATGTTTGGGGCCTATATGGTCACACTTGGTCTTCTAAGGTATGTTTGGGGCCTATGGTCACACTTGGTCTTCTAAGGTATGTTTGGTGCCTATATGGTCACACTTGGTCTTCTAAGGTATGTTTGGGGCCTATATGGTCACACTTGGTCTTCTAAGGTATGTTTGGGGCCTATATGGTCACACTTGGTCTTCTAAGGTATGTTTGGGGCCTATGGTCACACTTGGTCTTCTAAGGTATGTTTGGGGCCTATGGTCACACTTGGTCTTCTAAGGTATGTTTGGTGCCTATATGGTTCCACTTGGTCTTTTAATGTTTTTTAAGTATGGTTTTGTTCTTGAATGGTCTGATTGATTTGCTTGTTTTCTTTCAACCCCAGGTGCAAACGCTATGTGGCAGCAGATTTGTTTGTACTCGTTGGTCAACTTACTGAACGTGAATACCCTGAGAAGAGGAGCCGACTAATGGTAGGTGTCACTGCTTTAATTTTTCTGTTAATGCGTATAGGTGCAATTATGATATTGCTGTAGTCTTGTCACATGAGTTTCTTTCAATCTATATTGTATACCAATGAATTTAACACATTGTTACTTTACTTCTTGACATTTCTGCATTGCTGATCATGTATTTCAATGGGCTTTACAAGTATAAGGTCATTGGGCGGGGCTTATAAAGGTCATTATGACGGCAGAGGGAGGAGTTATAAAAAGGGGTGTGGTTTGAAAAAGGGGAATGGCTATGTTTCGCCCTGGCGCCCCTCCAACTTGAAAGTTCACCAGCCGCCACTGCATTTTAGGTATCATGGGGATCTCTATGGACCCCCATGGTTATATAGATGATGTTGATTGGGGTAGGGGGAACGTTTTTGAGCGGGGAAGGGAGATCAGTAGTTTTTAAAAAAGGGCCAAGTAATTTTCAGTGATTTTGAATTAAATAGATTTTTGCAGTTCAAGCAACTCTTAAAATTTCTGATGTGGGAAAATCAATGGAAAAGTTTACAATATTTTGTGGCTCTGGATTGCCAGAGTTCCGAGTGGTAGCTCTCTCGTAGTGATGCTGTGACGGGTGAATAGAATAGCTAGGGATATTTACTTTTATATATAGTACTGGGAAGTATTAAATCTTGTTCCCGTATATGTGGATGTTCTAAGTTAACAATTTTGAAGTTGAATAGTTGCTTGACTGTGCTTTTAAAATACAGAGATTCATACACTTACATTTTTTCTATGTGTATGTTTATATTCCCGTAGTAATATTAATACAATTGGTCTCTATTATTCATGAGTAGGTATTAACTTCCACATTTTTTTTTCTTCCAAGATTTTTAAATAATGCACTTTATACTTATCAGGGAAATATATTAGATATTGAATGGGGCACTATGTTCTCAAGACTCTGTTTCCATTGAATGGTGCACTATGTGTTTTCTTGTCAGGGAGTCTGCAAAAAGACAATGCAAACAGACAGACTAAGTCAAACACTTAATAAAGGTGTAGAAAGAGGAAAAGAGAGAGAGAGACATATATATATATATAGAGTCTTTATAAGGCAATAAGGCAGTTCCCAATAAAAAATATCCATCACAACCATCAGAAAAGCTTAGTGAATCTAGGGAAATGAAAAAGACTGAACGAGAAAGGCAAACACTGGATAGATGTGCTGTACTGGAGTTTGATGAGAATGTATATGATTTGTTGGGAGTGTATGTGCTCTGCTGGCGACTCAATATTGGCTTTATTGTGTTTTGTGTATGGAAGATGGGTGTGTAGAGAATGAATACTCATTCCATTTGTACTGTTGGCTCATACTATATGCATATGTACCTTACAAGGGAAAAAGGTTTTCTGAATCTAGAAGTTATATTCTTTAATTTTAGTATTTGTAGTGGGTGTTTAGACCTCCCAACGCAGTCTTGCTCTTGTTTAATTTGAAGCGCTTAACATATGGACAAATATACATTCTTGCTAGGGAATTGAATTCAAATATTAACTCTGTAAGAAGAAAACCCCAAAAAGTCTCTTAAAGGTGAATGGCATTAACTAGAGCTCATGTAAGAAAGCTAGAAAAAATAGTTACAATCTCCAGATGCCATAACCACTTATCATTTCAGTGATTTCATATAACATGTTGTGTTAAGTATTTGTGTGAGTGTTATTTGGCTGATGTGACCATTGAGTTAAATAACACATTTTTGACTGAAAGGGTAATCACACAACATTTTATCAAAGCTATCAGTAACCTTCAGGGAATGTAAAAAAAAAACCTTTAATGTTCACATGTGTAAGGAGCTACTAGTTACAGAAAGTGGACCCGCAGAACAGAGGCATAGAATAGACTAACCAATAATTTAGAAGCAGCAGACTGAAAAGTACGAGGAAAAGTAGACAGCAGTCAAGAGTCCAGCTCAAAGGAGACACATAGTAGTGAAGGAATAAAGTAATAATAATAATAATTAGAAATGTATGTAGTTTCTCTCAGAAAGGACTCAAAGCATTTAGAAGAGGAAAGAAAAAAACAAGAGAAAGAGTAAGAGTTCTAACTTATTGGAAGACCTGGGTGAAGAGAATGGTCTTCAGTCTTGTCAGAACCCAATTTGGGGCCAGAGTGGGACTCCCCTGTCCCAACACCCAACAGCCCTTCAGGGCCCAAAACTGTATGTGAAGATACAGACTATGGACCCCATTAAAATCCAAGCCTGTAACTTGATCGCAGAGAGCCGCATGTCTGCAAGTGTGTTGCGCGCTCCAGTCGGTCTCCGTTTGCCAGGCTATTCAATAGCTCCAAGTCTCGAGTTGCGATCTTGAAGCCAGCTCCGTAAACCATGCACTGTTTCCTAGCAGTTGTGGGCGGGAACCGTATGAATTCATCAAACCCATAACCGCCCATTTCGAATCGTTCAATAGAAAATGAGACTGTCCTACTTACGGCAGTAAAACATGGAGGTTACATGTCAATCAGGTTCGGGGGTCCGACATGCGATCAGACACAAATTTGAAAATAAAGAATTATGAAAATGAATGCCAATACTGTTCTAGTCTATATGGGTGGCCTGATATGTATTAACTAATTGATACCCGAGAACGATTTAACCCAGAAATGACACATAAATATGAAAATTAATTTCCTGCAGTTTTGCAGGCTTGAGACTGTTGTACAATTAGCATTTACAGTGCTACGAATTGGTGTTTAACCCCTTTGTGGGTCCTCTCGAGCACATGTAGGATTTTCTCCTCCACCAAATTCCCTGTTATCCCCTCTGATGTGATTATTGCTATATGTATAATGTGGTTTGAGGTGTGTTTAATACATAGGCTCCGTAGATTTCAATGGGACTATCTGCTGCACTGATTTAGACATCAAGCATAGTTAACTAGGTTGTTAGACAACAATTGAAACACTTGTCAAGTAAAGTGATATCCCTTGGATACATTGTTTTGCGGTTAACCACTAAGGTGTATGTGCTTGAATGTGTCAATGCACTTTCCTACGCCCCCCTAAGCCCCACTTTCTGGATTCCCAGACAGGCAACTTCCCCAGTGTAGACACTGCCTGAACCCCCTGGGGAGTCCAGACGCAATATGGAAGGACTGACTGTCACGGACCCCTTTTTCTTGGCTTGGGTGTTGGCCTATTGAGCCACCATAAAAGCACAGACTGATTGGCTCCAGCAATGGATTATCTGCATAAACACCTCCATTATATTATGATCTGTTTTGTCCCATTGTTTGCCAGATAAGCTGATTACATCATTGCTAGAGAGCCAGAGACAGTGCTATGTGTGTTGGAGGTTGCATTATTGTTCACAGACAGGATGCCAGACTATCAGACACCATGGGGAGTTAATCTTGTCTGCTTGTCAGCCGCTCCCTGTCATTGTTGTGTGGTATACTCCCCCCCTGTATCTAACCCTATATATATTGTTAGTTTTCAATAATAAAACTGTTCACTTCTAGAGACATATAGACATTGTGTGTCTCTTATTCTGCTCATCGTGGCTGCGATACTGAACCTATCCCCACCCTGCAAGTAACATGTCCTGATCGCAACCACAGGAAGGTCACCGGAACTCCTGGAAGTGCTGATTACTGATGGAGAGACTCTGACTGATACAGAAGCCAGATATTAGGGTGCTGGTGCTGAGATTTCCAAGAACCCCACGGTCCTTGTGGGTAGTTAACCTGTAGTCTATACCAGGTGGTCCTGGGCTTGTATAGCCCCTACCCTCGGATCTTCACACTGACCATTTACTTGGGAGATAAGCCAACACCTGGCTGGGTCACTCCCAGAATTCTCAGACAGCCAACTTTCCCAGTGGAGACCCAGCCTCAACCAGCTGGAGAGCACAGAAGGTCTGACTGGCTGGGGGAAGTAGACATCCTGGCACCCCTGCCCTTGCTGGAAACCCTTTAGCCCCTTCCCTGCTACTATACTTCCCACTAATCAGCACTCACCAATACAGTTGCTGATTGGTAATTGGTTGGTCTATGTCAATTTATCATTGTTTTATTGTATAGAAGAACTGTATAAACATGAGACCCAAGGAAAATGAGTTGTGCTCTTTCTGGGACTCATAGAAAGGTGTGTTTAATTTAGAGAGAAGGACTATTTTTACAGGACTATAATCACTTTGTATCCTGAACCTCTGCTGCTACCCTGGAAGAAGGAATTGGATCTGCAGGTATGATTGGTCTTCTTTAGCATTACAAGCCCACAGAAGAGCAGACCATGATGGCTACGCTTATCCAGTGACCATGTGTTCCTAATTCTTCTGCTGCTGATCCTGATATGACCATCACATACTGAGAAGACTTCCCCCCACGTAATCTGGAGGGAGAATTCCTGTACTCAAAGGCAGGAGTTTGGGTGTAAAGCAGACCCCCCTCCCCAGGGTTGTGACAAGTCTCTTTATGAAAATGTCCACATTAGGAGCCTCTCTGACTGGTAGAGAATTCCAGATTATTGGTGCTACATACATAAAAGCTTAGGATGCTGAGGTATGTGTACAGATTCTGCGCATAGTTAATGCATTTTCAGATGCAGATCTCACAGCAAGAGTGTGGAGCACCTTCAGATAGCTGGGGTCCTCAACATGTAGAGCTTCGTTAGCAGGTTAAACTTGAAATCTATGCTGTCTTTTAGATGGTGCCAGTGAAGGGCACAGAGAACAGGTGTTATGTGGCAGGTACCAGATTGACTTATTTATAAACTCAGCATTCTTTAGCAACTTCATGCTCTTTAATTCACAATGCTAAATAAAGGCAGTTGCAACACTCCAGTCGTGACGATATAAAGGCATGGACCAAGGAAGGGATTGGGGTTCAAGTATCACCATATCCTAGCTAAGTTTTTCGGATGAAAAAACAAGAATTTGATTACAGCTGAAATTTGATTTTTTAATATCAGATTACAATCTAGAACACCCCCAAGATGGCATACTTGTTGAGTATCAGACAGTTTCAGATTGTTTCAGATTGACCCTTTGTGGAGAATGGTACAGGTATTATTAAGGTGAGATATACTTTCAAAGCTATTTAGTATAAAAATATATAAGTCAAACTCAATAATGAAACCAATTACGGTAGTCATATTCCGTATCCCAAATATTAGCCTAATTTAATTCATAATTTCTAACAAAGTTTTTCTATTTTGGTTTGGAAAATGGAGAGTGGTATTTGCATTAAAACAAACAAATATATTGAGACATTATTTTCTAATTATTATTACCTTATCTATAAAAAACTTTTACTTGGGAAATGCTACAGTTAGTACATTGAGTCTAAAAGAATTACATATAACCAAATGTTGTAAATAAGTAAACTTCTTTAAAAGAGAGATCTCCTATGCTATATACAGTTGTACAATATCTTAGTGGTGGTTTAATATTGACCATCTTTTGAAGCTAAAAATGTTTTCATATTTAGCACTACACCTATTAACAAGTCTATAGTTTTGTAAGATCTGAAACAGTTACCACTGATGCTGCTAAATCTGTATATAGATTAAATGACAGAAATGAATTACAAATGTTATTAGAAGTAACAAACTATCAACATTGCAGCTACCACATTTAGCAACACTTTAATAAATTAATTTTTTTAAAGTTAAAATGTTTGTTTTTTAAATGATTTTCAACAATAATAAGCCACAAACCCAACATATAAAAGCCTAATTATCAAATCCAATTTTTTTTTTAGCCATTGATATTATACAACTAGAGATTCCTTATTTTGTTTCCAGCTTCATAAATACAATTATCAACCATAAAAAATTGTACCTTTAGTATTATGATTTGATTTTAAGAAATATTTACATTTACAGCAATAGTAAGCCATAGTTCAACATATAGAAGAGGAGAGAAAAAAAAGGGAGGTGGAGGTAGAAGGATCTTTTTAACCATGGCCTCTGGTGCTTCTTTCAATTAGTTTCTTAAATATTTAGCATAATTAAACTTAGACTCATGCATGGATTATTCTTGATTTCTATTTAAATTATTTGCTCATAGTAATTATACCATTTTAATTTAAATTATTTCTTTCCTTTCTCCAGATTACCAATTCTATCATATTGATCAAGAATGTTTTTTTTCTAAATCATTTGTTTTAATTGTTTAATTAGTGGAGCTCTCATATTTATCCAATTTCTCATTATAGGTTTCTTAGATAGGAAAATAAGTGTTTCCACAAATCTCCATTCTTTACATATCTTCCCATTTATACCTTCAAAAAGTGATATATGGGCATTCAAAAAAATATATATACCTAATTTGTTTTTAAGCCAGGCTTGAATTATACTCTAAAATCTATATATTTTGTTGCCAAAATAAGTGCATGTAAATAAATTATTTAATTGTCTATTTTGGTATATACAATATATAAATATCAGTCCTATACACCTACAGCCCTATTAAATTAGATGCCCGTAGCAGCATCAGGAAGTTTGCAAGAGCTGCAGGCTTGAAATTTGTCCGAGTTACATAGATATTACATTTCACCATGTTAAGGGCTTGAGATGCAAACCCGTAAATCATTTTTCGAACGTCTGATGGGCGGTCGTGAGCATGATCAATTAGTCAAACCCGTAGTTACGGGTTTCGATGGAAACAATGGAAACAGAGATTGTCATAATTACGTCAATGAAAAATGGAAGTTGGATTTCAAAATCTTACGGGATTCAATTATGAGTTACGATCGGACCCACATTCCAGATATAATGCAATAATAATTAAGCCGTAAATATGATATTCTATTACATGCAAGTTCCATTATATGTATTAACACATTGATTGCCGGGATCGCTATAACACTGAAAACAAACATGAAATAAACTATTTTTGGGGGCCTTTTGCAAGCTTAAGAATGTTGTGCTATTAATTCTGAGACCTAACATCACTTTCCCTGTTAATAAAAGTACAGTAGAGTGGTGATATTTGTACTTAAAGTGCTACACATTGGACTTTACATCCCTTGTGGGGCCTCTCTAGTACACGTTGGCTTCTGGCTCCGTTTGCAGGTTATGGGCTTGAATGCCGGTGAATTCATTGCAATTTAATAGCATGATTGGAAACATAACAGTTACAGGCTTGACAGATCAAAGGATTTGCAGGCACGCAGTTCAAATTTCCACGTCCCGTAGCCTTTTCTCGTCCTTACCCCGCAAGACGTTGACAGGTTGCTTTACGGGTCTAATTTATTAGCAGTAAGTCTTGCGTGCTACGTTACGGGCTACGGTTTTACATGTTGAGCTAATTTAATAGGGCTGCTAGTGGCTATTTTGGCAATTTAAATTAGCTTAAAAGACAATAATTTCTTTATGTATTGATCAGATGCTTGGTACTTTGTAGTATCCATTCCACTATATAGAATAATATGTTTATTTCTAAATGATTTTGCTGCATTTGATCTGTTTCCATAATCCTAAACCAAACCCAGGATAAACTAAATGTTTTTTGCCAAACTTACAAACTACTGTATATTTGGTTAACTGTGCAATTATTTAATTTTTTAAGTGCTCAGAAACATATCTATCAATAATTTGGCTGAGATGAATCATACAAGACCACTATTTACTTTTCCCAATGTAAACCAATGAGATAGGAGTAATCCCATTGAAGGCATGGGTACTTTTAGATGGCACACTTTAACTAAATGTAGAAACTTCCTATGCATTTTTTTCTACCACAGGAAATTGATCAGAAAAAACTAAAATGCATATAAATGGTAACAATAAGTTGTATTATTTATTTACATTTAATACACATAGCCTAATTCTAAGTGTAGTTCTTAGAGAGAGTATATTTTAAATAGATGACTATATCAGCCCATTCCACCTCATGTCAGTTCTTTTCACATCATCTCAGGTGAGATAATGCTTAGTAAATTCAACTCTCATATTTGCGCTTGGTACCTTAAGGAATCTTTGTCTCTAAGCTCATATAGCAGGAGGGTTATATATAAGGGTTATGTATTGGATTAATTATATTTAAAGGGTTATATATTGGACAATGTCTATGAAGCTCCAAATCACAGGAAAACTCTGAGATTAACTAAGCATCATCATGTTTTAGTAATGGTTTGCTAGTTATTCAATCCACCTGTTTATAATCAATTTTCCCAAACTAAATTTACAAAAATCTGAAATAATATTTAAAATAAACAGAAGTAAAGATAGCACTCATATATTATAGACAGATATTAGAATATATACTGACCAAAATTATCATATATTATAATCATGTCTATTTAAACTTAAAAAGTATACCTGATCACATATATAGTTGTGAGCATGCGAGCCGGCTTGAGCCGTTGCTAACGCTTGCGGGCTCGCGTAGCGAGGGCCTCAGTTGCTGGCATGGAGCGCCTAAGGAGCTCCATGCCAGCAACTGCGGCCCTCGCGAAGCCGCCCCCGAGCACACACAGGCCTGCCCGGGCTGGACAGGTGAGTGGAGCCTGATAGGGGCTCGCTTCGCCAGGGTCGCAGTTGCCAGCAAGGAGCGCGGAAAGCGCTCCTTACCAGCAACTGCGGCCCTCGGTAAGCGGGCTGTGGTGTCTCTATACCCCCATGTTGAGAGGCCTGTCCCAGCCAGTTTACCATCTGTGACTGCACCCATTGCGGCGCTGCCGCTGTGTGTCGGCGAGTCAGACTCCCACAATGCAGCCGGAGATCAGGCAGGCATGGAGGCTGGACTCCTGTACCAATGACTATATCTCTGTCAAATAGTGTACCACAAAGCAGTGGGAGGATCACTCTTCAATGGAGCTGTACAGAAGAAGCACAGAGGCTTGCAATGTGTTTCCCTCTTCTGTTCCCCGGGGAAGAAAGCAGCACTTGGTGCCTTCTGTAGGACGGAGGGGTATGAGACTGTAAGTGGCTGAACAATCAGAATTTCTTAATATGGTTACAGGTCCTTGGAAACTGTCCAGCTGTTAAAGCAGCATTGCCTGTCACATAGTACAGTTTGCAGCCTTATACCCCAAACCCACCTTTAATAAACCCTCTCCATAATAAACATGCCTACTTCATCTATCAGCCTCCATAACAGTGTTGGTCTACGTCACAGGTAAATTCAGTCACAAATAAAGCAGCACTTCCATTTCCTTCCTTATAATACACACACATGCATTCATAGCTCACCTTCCATTTTCTAAATCTATTACTATTCTTATTTATTTCCATTCATATTAAACACTAACCTTTATCCAGCGCCATTTTCCCTCATGAATTACATAATTTCTTTAGAGCCCTCCATATTGTAAGACTGCCTCATGGAACATATCTTCCCTCACAGGTCAGACCCTCTCATTCAAACTCTACTCTGTTCTCTATTATGTCCCCCTCTTCTATTACCTACATCAAATTAACATCTGGTATCATACTAATCCACTTTCCTTAGAAATTACAAGCTATTTTATATACCAAAACTTATCACAGTGCTCCACTATTCTTCATAGATCCCATTTAACTCGATTAAATAATCTCTGCCACAGTCATCCAATTTTCTAACTTCTGATTTGTCTATATTACATAGTAATATGAATAATGTGTGTGCATGTGTATATAGTGTGTGTGTATATAGTGTGTGTGTGTATGAATAATGTGTGTGCATGTGTATATAGTGTGTGTGTGTGTATATAATGTGTGTGTATATGAATAATGTGTGTGCATGTGTATATAGTGTGTGTGTGTGTATAATGTGTGTGTATATGAATAATGTGTGTGCATGTGTATATAGTGTGTGTGTGTATATAGTGTGTGTGTGTGTAATGTGTGTGTATATGAATAATGTGTGTGCATGTGTATATAGTGTGTGTGTATATAGTGTGTGTGTGTGTATATAATGTGTGTGTATATGAATAATGTGTGTGCATGTGTATATAGTGTGTGTGTGTGTATAATGTGTGTGTATATGAATAATGTGTGTGCATGTGTATATAGTGTGTGTGTGTGTATATAGTGTGTGTGTGTGTAATGTGTGTGTATATGAATAATGTGTGTGCATGTGTATATAGTGTGTGTGTATATAGTGTGTGTGTGTGTATATAATGTGTGTGTATATGAATAATGTGTGTGCATGTGTATATAGTGTGTGTGTATATAGTGTGTGTGTGTATGAATAATGTGTGTGCATGTGTATATAGTGTGT